>JANAVB010018738.1:0-39458 GCA_029216955.1 Iris pallida
TACATTGGTTACCATCTTTATCCATAATGTTACTATGTGTTTAACATAATCTACCTGCAGGAAGAACTATCTAAATTGAACGGAGAGCTGAACCGGTTGCAAGATCAGGTACTTAGCCCAGAAAGTTAAACCTAATCTATATTTCGAGTAATTTCATATAGTCCTTGACTCACAATTTGTTATTTATTCTGCAGTTAAGAGCAGTAGAAGAGCGCCTGGGAAATCCTCGCAAGCAAATGATCAAGATGAAGATAAAACAAAAGGAAAGGATCTTTCTGACATAGATCCTATAAACAATCAGCGTAGGAAAAAGAAAGATGATATGCTTCATGTGTGGAACTCTTACGAAAAGTATGCCTGGGGCCAAGATGAACTTCAGGTTTGTCTTAATATGACTTTAGAAACGTAAATCTAGAAAACTCTACATTTTTCTCAATACTCTCGATAAGCCTGCTAAAAAAATGCATTGGAGGTAATGCTTTCACCTTTTATTGGCCAGCCACAATCAAAGAATAGCGTAAATAGTTTTGGTGGCCTCGAAGCAACCCTTCGACTCTCTTGATACTCTGTACATAATAGGACTAGACGAACAATTCCAGAAGGCTAGAGAGTGAGTTACCTTTCATCTCAGAACAGTTCTTTGATGCTTTAATGTTCTTGAAACTTTTGAATATCAAAGTGCTTATTCAACCATCTTCACCAGTCTATTGTCTATCCATGAGTCTCAACTACCATTTTCTTGACAAAGCATTTGAAAGAGTTACTCAACCAGGTACGGCCCAATGTTGGGGATAGTGAGATTGGGGATCGTGAGGGTTATTGGGGAGGTCTTGGGTTCGAGTCCAGTCCTCGCAAAAAGAAAAAAAAAAAAAGGTTACTTTATGAGAGAGTCTTACATTCATGTTCCAACTTCAGGCAACTATAATTTTTCTTTATATGACCTTTGCTGAAATGCATTTTGGGAGAGTAGTTTGCTTACATTCATGTTCCAACTTTGCATGCTATTTGTACATGGTAGAAGGTGAGATTTATTGTGTGTGAAATAATCGATTGTAAGGCTTGTCATAAATTCTATTCTGCACAATATACCCTAACTCTAACTTCCAACGATACACTCATGGATTTTGTAGTGTCGCTTCTTAGGTATCGGTGCTTAAATTGTTATTGAAGGATAATATTTGATTCTGAGAAAAAGTGCCTGAAGTCCCATGTATTCCATGTTCAAGGAAATAACATAGCTACACATCAGCAAATTTCCATGCACATTTTGTTTGAATAATCTTTCTAGACTAAACTGGAAGATTATATTTTTTTACGTACTATTCTGATGATTTATTTATTCTCTTCTTTATGTAAGAAATATTCCAATTGCGAGAATGCAATCTCAGTTTCTTTGTTCTTATTGTTGACTATAAACTAGGATGTTGTCATGCATCAGATATCTCATGAATCCTGTCCTAGTAGTTGGATCAATGGATCGAGAAGTGGTGAATGACCACCTAAAATTGCTTTTAAATATTAAAAGGAGTCGCTTGTGATATGCTCCAAGAATAGTGCCAGATTGCAATGAGGTCAGCCTTTTAACTTTTCTATTTAATTGACATGTTTGTGAAGAGGTCCATTTGTTTGTAATACTCCAGGATGGTAGATAATTGTTTTAAGCTTCTAAACAATATACTCTGTCTTTCCAATGGCTGTTCATGGCTTTCTAATGTTATGCCCTACTATGTTCATGGCTTTCCAATATTATGCCCTACTATGTTCCTTACATGGTACAAAGTATTGGTAAGAAACCTCGCCGTCTTGCCAAAATATTATCATAATCTGTTCTTCCGACATTAATGGATATTTCAATCTAAGTGCAGCATGAAGAGAACCTTCTTATTCTAAACAAGTTGGTGAGTTATGTACCAATTAGTCTGCACACATGTATAAATGAGTTTTTTCTCTGTAAATTATACACATCCAAAGTGCTGATAGTCTTTTTTTCATCTCTTAATGCCCAGGTGAAGGAAGTTATCTTGAAGAGCAGAGCAAATACTCAAAGAGAATCTGTAAAAGATGTTTTGGTGAAACTCTGCTAGTCAGTGAACATAGTTGTATCTTTAGTTAATATGTGCAAGATTCATGACAAGGTACTACCGTTTCTACCTACCTGTAATATTCTGAAGTTGCACTTACATTTACATAGTGGATATATGAAGTTGCACTTGCATTACGTACCTACTTCCAAGCTCTATCCCTTGGGGACTTTTTTTTGCCTTATTTTCCACATGATTATGACTGAATTAGGCAACCTTTGGCACATCCTAAATATGCAATAAATTTACTGATCGTGCAATCAATCATTACCTAGGAAGTATTGAATTCCATATAATAGTATGATCGTCCTCGTATATCACTAGGTCGTGACACCTGGTTGCTTATTTACAAATCATTCTTTTATCTAATTTCTTGGTCGCATATCTGATGATATAATCAATTGCATTTATGATTTTAAGTGTATATGGAATCTTTTATTTGGAGAAATGACTTGTGCAAATCATGTTTGACCCTTACCATTAATAGTTCATAATAGCTCCATGAAGTATTTGCACATCACTATGAAATTCGGATGAAGAATGCTTGTCGTCTTGTGAATGTAAGCGTTTTAATGTGCTTGTAATGCTTGAATTTGGATGTACATAAACCTAGGTATAAGATTTTATGGCATAAGTTGAAAGCTTAATATAAAATCATAATTGTTTACCTTGAGGTCACTGGAAATTGTTAGCAAACTAGGCCATTGAGCGATCTATCCTTTCTTTTTGCCTTTTGGTTTGACATGTCCATTGTTTTTTGTGCTTTTCATTGTATTTTCCTTTAAAATTAAGTAAGAGTTAAGAAAGAGAGACAGATGTTCCTGATTGAAACTTTTGAAGAAATTCTTCAGGCAAGTTAAATATTATGAGACAACTTGTTTGACATGATCAATGGGGAAATAATTAGTAAGGTCCAGTACATCTGTGCGAGTGCAAACTGTTACTTTGTAGGCTTTTTCACCTATATCAACAACTAAGATAGCAGTTTTTCATGCTTCATTGTATAACAGTTTTTCATGCTTCATCGTACTCTTCACCTTGATGATCATATTGTTTTCATGGTATACACAGATCACTCAAATTTATAAAACCAATAATTATCTATTGTTTAACAAGAAATGCTTTTGTCCTGCCCTTGTTACTGTGCCAGTTTACCTGAAGTTTCCCTGAATTTTTCTTTTTATGCTTAGTTTGAAGAACTTGACAGGCATACTCTTCCGTAAAATTGAAATAAAAAAGCTATTGATGATGTCATGCTAATATCTGCTTCCAGTCATATAACGAAGATATTATTCAGTTTGTAAGCTGCAACTTTTTCCTACCAAACTTTTATTTGGTTGCAAGAAAATTAAACGAATTCTAACTGGAAAAGATGTTGGTCTTCTATTGAAGAAGGAATACATGCAAGAAATCCATTGACCCAAAAATCTCAGCAAGGAAACAATGGGTTCAATAGAAAAATCCAGTTTATTTCTTCGTTCTAATCCTTTGTTGCCTTTATAGGTTAAAGAGCTTCAGAAAGCAACACGAATTATACAAACCCTCTGTTCTGAGGCTAAGGTAGCAAGTATCTTTTTCTAACATACCTATTGCCCTATTTCTGATATGATATATGTGTTTTACCCCTTCCTGAAGGGATCGAAGTGAACCATGGTTACCAGCAAGATCCCTGCTATGAAGAGGTCCATGGAGCATTTCTTGTTCCACGTCAAGGCTCTACCGCACAACACATTGAATGGCCCCACATTCTGGATGGGTAAGTTATCATATCAAGTTTTCGTTAATCTCGCCTTGCAGATACTGTTTCCTATACTTAGTTTCCATTCCCTTTTTTGATGCCATTCTGAAACACAAAGATATGTATGGTCAAGTAGTGAATTCCTAAGTGTACGTCTATCCAGAAGAGGAGGAAGCAACAACAGAAGCTTACATAGATGAGGTAGATCTCGAGGGTTCGACAGGGAATTGCGGCCAAGGAGACTGATCGAGATGAACTCGACTACGAGTGAGCGATTAACTTGTACCATTTCTCCAGTTTTGTAAAGAACAAACATAAGTACCGGATCATATGGAAAATACCTTTAACCTGTTTCATTATACCATGCTAAAACCTTGATGCATTTTAGTAAAATTATAATGATTATAATTTCATACAAATATTGACAAAAGTACGACACATGGTGTACAGAATAGGACTATTTTGCACAGCCATAGTACGACCTCAAACAGTAGCCAACAATACTACAAGGAACTTTTTGTTTAGTTAGACTAGTTTCTTTTATTTGAACCTGTGTAACATGATACATACCTATTAAACTTGATTGTTCTTGTTAACATTGTTAATGTTATCAGATGATTCAGTGTTTAAAAGGGATTTAGAAGTTTACTCACCTCATAACTCATGCTATCCTTGGTAGAAAGAAGCTACTTGTTCTATGCAAATAGAAAAATAAAATCATATAATTTTTCTTACTTGTGTTGCTGTTTAGCGATTCTCAACTGATTGGTATGATTTTTTTTCCGTTTGCTCATCTTTATCCAGCTTTCATGTACACAAAAAATCTTAATGTTTATTATTATGTGATTTTATGGTTTTTTATTTTTTAATCTCCTAGTTTTACTAGCTCCCCTGGTTTTCATAGCATTAACTTCTCTTATGAGTTTGGATCATGTAGACATTTTAATTCTGTAGTCATTTACAGGAAACAGTAAAAAATGGATCTAGCACCAATATTACCCGCGTTTTATTTTATTGATTGATCAAGGGAATCTGTGTTGATTTTGATATTTTGATTTTCTTGAGGATTAGTAGTATTTTTATATTATGCACAATTGGAAGTCTTGAGTCCAAGTCCTGACTTGGACGAATGCTTGTACAGGACATACACATGTGGCAGAGGTGTTGAAAGTATAAATCCACATTTTCACAATGCCATGGACGTGAGTATTGTTCTTTATACACTTTATTGGATCTCGCTTCTTTTTTAGTTTCAATGTTGAATCATATGATTTTTAAGAGATATTATCTAGACTTTTGAAGTTCTTTTCTAGCAATTGAGTTAGATATTCACTTTAATTGAGTCTTTATTCATCAATATTTTATGGCAGGACAACCCGTGAATTTCCTCATCCTTTCTTGTGTCAAGCAACCTGCTGGATACCGAGTGAGAATCATTTTATAATTAGTTTCTATTTATTTTGTAAAGTGGAACCTGCTGGATATTCTTTTGAAAGCACTTATTTTGGATGATCATTTAACCTCGCTAACTTGATTCTTTAGGACATAGAACTGTTAATAAGAGAAGGAACTTGATTCTTCTGGACATATTCATTTATCACGCTTTTTAGCCGTCATAAAAAGGTATATTTCTTGTAGTTCTTTCTTTTGTTGTTTTTGACGTTAACATAAATGTTAATGTTAAGCTTATAATTTCATTATCGATAATTTTTTGACAACAATGAAATGTTGTTTGAGAGAGACGGAAAGTTTGAAGATATTACGGTTGGGGCCAAATTATTCAATTCAGTTTGTGAGGTTTTAATTTTTTATTCTACTGTACTTGAGATTATAAGATTGTAAGTTATCAATAACATTCTCTTTTTTTTTGTTCATCATGAGAACTAAGTCATTGTAAGCAAGCAACATTGGGGTTTATTTTGATTTTGATGGAATACTATTGCTATGTAAAGTCTACATTTATTAGTTAATACAATTTTGATTATGTTTTTTTTTACTATTAATGATTGTTGATGTTTATATGAAATTCTATTTTTAGATGTATTTCAATTTTATATAGAGAATGAACATGCTTATATAACTTTGATAAGAATGAATTGAGATTTTTTTTTGAATTTTGTTTCCAGAAAAATGACATACCGTAACTGTTGAAAAGAAAAAAAGAACAATGATAGACCAATTCATAGATTATTTGACAGTTTTAGTCTATTGTTTTTATTTGACAGACAATAACTATCATTTTTCAGCTAGAATATGACAGTCAAAACTGTCGTTTATATTTTGGGACGCGCTATTAACGACGGATGCTGTGACGGATCAAAACTGTCGTTTATCGTAATTTACGATGGTTTTGGTATGTCGAAAAATATCTGTTTTGGCGTAGTGATTAAGCTATCCACAATACCTAACTAGTGATTTTGGGTTTGGTTACATACCTACGTAGTATTTCCCCTCCCTAATGACCAGAATTAGAATAATGAACACATGAAGTATAAGTCAATATGTGTCCAAGTCGTGTCCAACATAAGTCCTGACTACATGTATTAAGTAAAGAAACAAAGTGTTAGGGTACTTGCCTCACGTCCAAAGGTGCCAGAGTTACGGTCTAGTCCTGTCACGATCCGCTCCCACTTTTCGGATACAAGTGCATGGCCAAGTCCAACCTACGCCGCAACATCGGCAGTAGTACGCTGTTTATAATAACAATGTCCACTACAAGAACAACACGCACATCGCATCCACCACTAAGCCATCAATACTCACCGAAAATAATACACAATAGTCCCAATAAATAAATTAAAGATAATCGTCAAATAATCTAATACAACTCAGATAGTCTCGGATAGCAGGAAGTAAAATAGATAAATTAGAATCCATAGCTACAACCACTAAGTAATGTGAATGCATAAGAAAGAAAATATACTAATTCGCATCAGTGACGGAATCGGGTACGCGAGTGATGTTAGTGTCTCCAACATACTCACCATATACCTCGAGATAGATCACATCGTCTAAAGCTGAAAAATAGTTATCCAGTCAGAATTGGAGCAAGATGACCATGACACTACATTACACAATATAATATACAAGCATGAAGAAACAATAATAAGGAAAATAAACTATAGAAATGACATGCTATGATGAAAAGAGTTCTACTGTGACATGATAATAGTATATTTTAGAATACTAACTTTCTGCATATATATGGCTTGGGATATACGTCAGTCATACGTGTGGTGCATGACTGATATTGTGCAATCAATGTATAGGAAGTATGTATTTAATTCGTTGTCCACATGCTTACTTGTTGTATTCTCCCTTCTGACTTGCCAACAATTAAACATGATCACTTGACATTAACTTTGAACTTGAACATTGAATATTGAACGAAAGCATTAAGTGAACATGTATGGTCTTGATAACAAGTATAACTCTAGTGCACTAATAATGGAAAGATAAACTAACAACCAAAAAAAACCAACATACAACATAGAATAAAGGCAATATAGCTCATAGTGATACTTGCCTGCTCCGCCGATGATGAAGTTACAAACTCAAGATGTTGTAAGCATGATCTACTCCGTCACATAAATGATCACAAGTTATATATGAAAATCCCACTATAAGAACCCTAGAAAGTGGCTAATGGTTTTACCTAACTAATTCTATTTAATTCTGAATTAAATCACTTAAAATCTTTATTTAACCTAATTATAATCTGAAATAAAAATTAAACACAATTTTTGGCCCAAAAAAATCACGGTTTCCAATTCGGGACCCATGGCACGCAAATCGAGGCATATCATTGACTAAGTAGTCAAATGACACAAACTAAATGACTTGAGTGTGAAACCATGTAAATTTCAGTGCTATGATTTCACTGAAATTGACGGTGCCACAAAATCACAATTTGGTCAAAAGTTATTGCTATTATGGCTAACCGTGATTAAATCGATGAATAACCGGTCAAATATGAGATCTACGAATTAAATAAAATACTAGATGATTATATGAATTTTTGAAAAATTTATATGTTGTAGATCTTCGTGTCATCTTCCCAGACTTTAAATGGATCGGAAAACAGAGTTCGGGATCACCCAAAATCTCAAAAACCATACGATGCATCGAATTTTGGACAACTAGCACTCAAATAATTCTATGAAAATTCACTTAAATAATTACAGAAAATAAAATATATTTTGGGAAAGCTAACCTCGATACTGTTCTAACAAAAAAATGGCCCTCAAAACTAACGTCGGGGTTTATCGCAATCGTCTCGAGAAGTCGGAGGATCTCCAAGGTCAAACCACAAATGAGGCTGAAATAATAAACTAGTATTTTCGGATTTAATATCTATATTATATGAGAGAGAGAGAGAGGCGGTGCATTATGTCAGCTGGGCGCCGATAGGTGGGCCCCCCTTGGTGGGTTACTCGGTAAATGCTTTATTAAATTATAGAAATTCAATAAAAAAATATTTTAACTCCAAATAAATCCCAGAAAATCCAGAAAAATTATAAAAAAATTTAAAAAATATTTCTAGGTGTCTAGAGCCTAAATTCAAAGTTTGGTATCAAAATATCTCTGTGTAACCCCGTAGTAAATCCCAAAATCCTATGGAAAAATAAATTTTATAGGTTTTTATTATCCAAAAATTCCCAAAAATTTCTAAAAAATTTCTAAAAAATTAAAATAATAAAATAAAATATTTGGGCTATATAGGGACCCTAGTGACCATATGTGACATAATATTGTCATTCTTCACCTATGGGCTTAGGCATAAACCCTTGCGATCTAGAAATCAAAACCTTGATTTATGATTATAACCACTTCTATACCTAATAATAATACTAAGAAATAAAATAAAATTCTCCAAAATTAAAAATAAATTCAACGAAAACAAATGCTACAAGTCCAAACCTAATTCAAAATACAAGGTTCTATTATTAGAGTACATGCCTAAATAAAATCCCTCATATTTAAACATATTCCTAAAACAAACCCAAATTATTTATTCCCAAAGCCCAATATTCTTTAAAGAAACTCTTAGAAATTATAAAACCCAAACTTATGAAATGCTATGGACAAGGCCCAATAATTATTTATATGCAAAGACCTTTAAATAGCCTACTGTTATATAAATAAACCTACCACAAATAATCTATCTTGGCCCACGGTTAATAATAAGATCACGAATTTATCCAAAGTTCAAAGGCCCATAATTAGTTATTAGCAATGCCCTAAATCCTATTATGGATCTTAGCCCAAAATCATGAATTAATGCTTATCTATTTATCTCTTCCCTACATTCACCAATCTTGGCCCACTTCGTCTACTATTGAGTCAATGGTTCATCATGGTCCATAATTAAAACCAATCACACCCATTAATAGCCCCTTCCATTTCTTGAAGAAGAAGCAAAAGGAGGAGAGAGTGAGAGATAGAGAACATAATCAAAAGAAGAAAGAAAGAGAGGAAGGGAGACTCACCTCGGTATCATGGAGGAAAGAGATGCGAAGGAAAAAGGCGTTAGATCATGTGGCTCATGGCGGCAGCGACGAGGGAGACACGAGGCCATCGGTAGAGGAAGTCAGGGCACCGACATGGGAGACTAAGCATGGTGGTCGGGGTTGATCGATCAGGCGGTGGATCGAAGGGTCTACTAGATGTGGAAGGTTTGAAGTGGCAGCTTCCTTGAGGGCCTTTTATAAAGGCGATCACTGGTGGGAGACAACGGGTTGCTCGAGAGTCCGCGACTAACGCTGGGCTCGACGTACCGGACTACAGAGGCTGGCTACACAGCGCTCACCAGAACCGAAGAAGACCAGAGGAGGGCAGCAAGCGTTGATCGACCACACGGTCAGTACTCAGGCGGTCGGAGGCCTCGGTATCTACAATGTCGATCACTAGAGACCCAAGGTCGACATCGCAAGGGTGCCGATCTCGGATCTGCCATGCCTTGAGAAGAAGAAGTGGCACTCAATAGTGATCAATGGTTGAAGAGGTAAGGTGGTGACAGAAGAACGGCCAGATAGAGACGCACAAGAGCGACTGTTCGTTGGAGAGATATTAGCGGTGCTAGATTTAGTGGGTTCTAAACAAGAAAACATTGTCAACGGAGCAATGTTGATCCTTGAGACACATGGATCAAGCCCTTGATGTTTGACACTAGAAAGCAGTTTAGACAGCGGACAAATATTGTGCTTTGTTAGATCGACCGCGATCTCGAAGGTCATGGCGGCAGTGACTTGTTGCGGCTGTAATTGGTTCACCTAACCAGTAGACACCCATGACGTTGAGCATGATCGAGTTTGATCACTGCTCCGACCGTGGAGGAGGTTTACTTGAGGTCAGCGACGACCCAGGGTGGTGACAACCGACTCTCCGGCGGAGAAAGAATGAGCTAGGTTAGGTTTGTTGTTGCGTCGGTTGTAATCGTATCCTTAGGATCGAACTGGGGACACGAAGAAGAGGGTTTTCTTTTGGTTGTTTTTTGTGTTTGGGATTGTGTCATATTTGAGATAGGGAATTTTGGATTCTATTATGGAATTTATCGAACACAAGGATACAAACTAATTGTGGACACCCAGGATCGGATCCGAGGCTGACCCGATTGACACATAAATAGAATTTTTAAATGGACACGATAGGACACAGACACAGATCATAACCGATTCTTAGAAATCGATTAGAGAAAATATGGGAATGTGGGTTGTGGGTCGAGAATGAGCTATTGACTTTGGGCTTGGATTGGAATGATTAGACTATAAAAATTGGGGGTATTATATGGTTAACTAACACATGCTAATAGGAAATTAAGAGTGAATATTCTAGAATATGCTAGATTTCCTAGGAATATTTCTTATGCTTAATTAAGCACATGTTTCACAAATTAATTATAGAAAGTTTCCACCTTAAGCATGACTAGGTATTACTAAACTTGTCAATCCTCTTTGCTAATTACTAAATTGTTATTCATTTTCCATAGTTGCTAAAAATAATAAAATTTTCTAGAAAATAATAATCTAAAAATTAGAAATTTGAAAAAATATATATAGGAAAATGAAAACATGGATTTACATATCTATGAACCTTAGAAAAATTTCGTCCTCAAAATTTAGAAAAGTGCGATAAAATCAGATCTAGGCACGATCAAGATTCAAAACCTAGTAACATGTGTTTATTGAAAATCAAATGATGATTACAAGGATAGGATATGCAAGAAGAAAAGAAACTACAAGTGTTCATCTCACAATACTAGGGAACCACTACATGGTCTAACTGACCATTTTCTTAAAGACGTACTCCCTCCAACTTCTATCCACTTTTTAAGTGGCAACTAGGACATCTATCATTAGAATTCTGCACCTAAAATCCTTAACTCTATTGATTTCCTAATAATAACCTTTAGTTTATCTTCATTGATTTGATCCCATCCTCATTCATATCTTCTTTTCGCATTTTGAACAACCATGCTCTACCCGCAAAGTCGGCCACTTACCTCAAGTCACTTAGTATAATAGTACTATAGATAGTACCGTTATTTCCTCAAACCAATATTCCTCCTATTTTATTTGGTCGAAATTGTATATTCTCAATCCTTTCACTGGTTTGAAGTTTACCCAAAATTTATCTCGAAACATTTAATCCTTAATGTCTGATGAACTTCCAAAATTTTCGAAAATCAACTGTTCATTAGTCATTCTTTACTTCAACCATTACTCCAACTAAACATTAACTTGTTTAGTGATCATTAATTCATATTTCTAGAGTTTTCACCCGATGTCCTAGTCTCAATTTATCAACTCTTTAAATAATATTCATTCTTTTATATAAGATTATCCTCTTCCTAGGACCCTTTCTTTTATATAAGATTCATTCTTTGATATTAGACTATCCTCTTCCCAGGATCCTTTCTTTTATATTAAAGTCATTCTCTTCCCTCCTGAAATAATTTCTCTATGGATTATATCCACCATTTCCTTGTATTCGTCAACCAATCTCAAAATTTAAATCCTTCTTAACTTTTATTTCTTTACTCTTATGATTCCCAACAATCTATTGCTTCCTTGAAAAAACTTTATCAAATCCTTATTTCTAGGCTTTCGTTGCCATCCTTGTTATCACTTATGGTTCCCCCCACCAATCCATTTGATTCCTTTTCCTTGCCCCTAATCATCATAAAATTGGTTATCCTGACAAAAATCACTGTATCCTTTATTTGTTTGAATTTGATACTAGTAAGCACCCTCAATGATTCTATCACGTAATTTACAAACCCAAAGATCTATAACTCTCTCAAGATTCTATTAACAAACTTGTACACCCAAGGTTTTATTCTACCACCTTGTTTTCCTTAGTTTGTCTACTCTATATCTATCTAAACCTTATTAGGAAAGTGTTGATCCCAAAGATACCCATACTGTAACCTCTGGTAATTGAATTCTTGGATATTTTTGAAAATTTGTATTTTTTTATTTTATTTCGTATTTCTTTTTCAAAACTTCGAATTTTCTAAATCTCGAAGAGCGTGCAATTTCTAATTTTTGGGAAAACAAATTTGACCGTGATTGCTATCAGTCATTGTTGGCTTTGGTTTACTATTTTTAAGCGATTTTGTCCTATTGGGATTTTCCTGTCATTTTCTTGAATCAATAAGTTTTAATTATTTTTCTATATGGAAAACGGTTATTGAGTTTCGAAATTTCAAAATATATTATTTAGTAATAAATGATTGTTATATATATTTAATTAATCAGTGAATAAATTAGTATTATTTATGTCTTTAAAAATATTGGCTAAATTGTAATTAGCCATTTGTTAAATTAGTATTAACTAGTAATTTTAATTATTAATTTATAACTAATATTTATTTTGTACTAATTAATTGGCAGATAGTGATAATGTTAGTGGTTAGCATTGGGTTAGCAGTTAGTAGTTTTCCATTATTTTCCTATATTCTATTACATGTACATTTAGCTTTTAGGGTTTCCCTTCCTATGCTATAAATAGCACCCATTCCCAAAACCCTAGAAATTCTACACAAATCCCCAAACCTAGAATTCCTAGCAGCCCCCCATTTTTCCTGTCCCAAACTAAACCCACCACCCCCACCATTGTCCACCGGCCATCACCACCACCATGAACCACCGCCGCCACCACCAGAACACCACCGCCGCCGCCGTTCATCATCCCCTCGGCCACAACTGGCCGCACCACCACCAACAACCGTCCACCACTGCCACCATCAGATCCACCATCGCCGCCATCCCGGCACAGCCCCCACCCCTCGGCCACAACCGGCCGCACCACCACCAACAACTGTCCACCATCGCCATCATCAGATCCACCGCCACCGAGAAACCACCACCGCCATCAAACCACCGCTGACCACTACCGCCACCA
The DNA here is from genome assembly GCA_029216955.1 of Iris pallida. NCBI lineage: Eukaryota > Viridiplantae > Streptophyta > Magnoliopsida > Asparagales > Iridaceae > Iris > Iris pallida. The sequence goes on from JANAVB010018738.1 coordinate 13,225, forward strand.
CCGTTAGCCACCACCACCACCATAGAGAGGAAGAGAGAGGGAAAGAGAGGACCTGACCGCGCCGCCCTGGCCGAGCTCGCGCCGCCGCGCGAACCGACCGTCCGTCGCCATGGCCGGACCTAGCCTCCGTCGGAGCCCCTCCGCGCGTCCCCGTGGCTATCGCCGATTTCCGCCGCCTTGGCGAGACCCGCCCTAGCGCCCTGCCTCCGCCGACTGCTCCGCGCCGGAGCCCTCCGCCGGCCCAAACCCTTGTGAGTTTCCCCCGCCTCCTTTCTCAGCTCGGCTTAGGGATTAGCCCCCTCTTTCTCAAGGACAGAGTGTTAGCCCAATGATTGTATCATATTTTGAATATGGTTAATATGTTAAGTTTAGCATTTCATTATCATTAATCTTCATACTATCACTATAGCATTTCTACTTATGTTTATACCTTTGGTGATATGTGCATATTGGTTTACATATTAGTGATATGAGTTTTTATATATATATGTTAAATTTAATTGAGCTACCAAAATCAGAACTATGTTTTGATTATGGTTATTCAATTAAGTTTAACATTATGATATCACTAATATTTATGCTATCACTATAGCATTGATACTTAAACTTCGCATAGTCCTAATGTGCTTTTATCTTATCATTCTTGCTACATGTATATTGCTTTGTTCGTCTAACATGTATTTGCATAAAAGCAATTAGCAAGATCAATGTGGACATATGCAATGCAATGAAGAAATTATGGTGGGCCAAAGACGACGGATCCCACAAGATTTCTCTTTGGACAGCTGCCGCAAAGGGAAAAAAACCAACACCTATCAAAGGAAGAAGCCAAGCCATGCCATCATCATTTCAAGACTCTAAAGAAGCCTGCACCTGCTACAGTATATCTGGAGTCTGTAATAAGTCTTAGAAATTATTGTAAACACAAGAAATGGATGGCAAAATCGAAAGCTAGGGTAGAAAGTAGCCCAGGATCATTTTCGGCTAAAAAACTGGCATACCGACGGTATACCGGTGCATACCGGCGGTATACCAATTTTTGTTCACAGAAAGTTTTCTGTCTACAAAATCGGCATACCGACGGTATACCGGATCATACCGACGGTATACCGGTTCAGTAACGTTGAAATTCCAACGGTCGAATTTCGAGCATTTAATGATCCCAACGGCTATATTTCTAGCCGTTGTAATTCCAGACCGGCATACCGACGGTATACCGGTTCATACCGACGGTATGCCGGTCGCTGACTGAAAAGTTGCCTTTGGCTCTTTTCAATGCTTTGGTTATAAATAGCCTTGAACCCCTTCATTCAAGGTTGATGCTTTGAGCCTAAAAATTTCTAAACCACCAAAGTCTATCCATAAACAACTCTACAAAGCTTTCATTTGCCATCCACAAATTGTGTTAGAGTTATTGAGTTGAAAAATGAGATCTTCATCTTATTGTATAAGGAGATCAAAACCTATTGTGAAAGGTTGAAGTTGGAGAGTCTTCGTATTCAAACTCTCGGTTAAAGTTGGAGAGTCTTCGTATCCAAACTCTCGGTTGAAGTTGGGACGTCTTCGTATCCAAACTCTCGGTTGAAGTTGGGGAGTCTTCGTATCCAAACTCTCGTGTAAGAAGTTGGCGAGTTCTTCGGATCTAAACTCGTGTGTAACTATTTGCTCAAATAGTGGATTAAAGCCGGAGAGAGTTCCGGGACTGGAGTGCCTCTTGGAAGGATACCAGGATATATCGTGTGTCGGTATTGTTATTGCTTCTTCTCTTGCACTTATATTTTTAAATTGCCCATTAACTTGTGCTAAGTGCTTGATTAGTTAGCGTGACCCTATTCACCCCCCCTCTAGGGTTACTATACAGAGCCCCCCCCCCCCTTTGTATTAATAGATATTAGTTTATTAATTATATTACTTTATTGTATATAATATATTAGTTTATTATATATAATATGTATCGGTTTATATATATAATATGTATTGTTATATAATAAAATGTATAATAGTTTTATAATAAATGTATATTAGTATATAATATAATGTGTATTAGTTTATATATAATTATATTAGTTTATATATATAAATGTACATTTGTTTATAAAATGTATATTAGTATAATAAATGTATATTTGTTTAATGTAATGAATATTGGTTATATATATATTATATATAATGATGGTATTATTATTATTATTATTATTATTATTATTATTATTATTATTATTATTATTTTATTGGCATTATTATATTACATAATCACTTACTTAGAAAAATATATAAAAATATATAATTATATTTCTAAAATAGTATTAGTAAAGTTTTGACCTAAATTATTATATAGTATTTTTACCTACTTAATGTGAATGTTTTTTGGTACAAAAATATATTTATCAGACTACTAGTTTTCAATTTTGAAATAATATATGAATATGGCATGCTTGTGATATATATATTGACCTTACAAATAATTTTCATAATTTCTTATATATATTTAGTTATATATATTTTATTCACAAATCGTGACTATGATAGTCATTTTCGTATTTCTTGATTGATTATCGTACCAAACCCTGATTTTAGACTTTTATATACCAAACTAGGCTATTTGGACTATTCTAGACTCATTGGGACTGGCCGTGTCGTCGTCTGGGACCCTCTGTGGAATATAGCAGTGTACCTACCTCGTGTCGACACGTTCGTGTCACGCACGTCGACTCCAACCAATCGAGGCGAGTACATTCTCTGATCTTTTCATACTTACCTGGATTATTTTCTTGCTCTAGATTACTCTACTTGATGCTGACACGTATCTTCACGGATTAGTACTATAAGGATCCTTTCCTGAGATGTTATCCCTCTACGGGTGCATCGGGTATTTTATGTTCATGTACTTTATCATGTGCATCAGGTACTCCTTGTACTCGTACTAGTTCATGTTTTTACATGTTCTCATGTGCTTTCATGTGCTTCATGTGCTTTCATGTGCTTTATCACGTGCCTCATGTACTACTCATTACATGAGTTCACGTATCCTTAGCTGTATTCATGTGCTTATAACGTAACTTGAATGGATCCTTGTGTATTGATTGGGGCGGGGTGAGTAGAATTGGTTATGTGATCATTATCCCCAGTAGCTGTATTTATGTGCCTCCTTAGTTGTATTCATGTGCCCCTAAGCCGTTTACAGAACCATATTGTACTCTAAATCACGTAGCCACTTACAGTCTCTACTATCATGTATTTACTTCCAGTTACAAAATATCTTCTGTTTACTCGTACTTCCATTCAACACTTCCTGTATTTTACTCTATTGCATGATTTATACTCCTAACCTGCTATGAACTGTTTGAGAGATATGTGCTCGTTTCCGTCCTGACTGGACCTGTTGAAAATTTTACAGATAGCTTGGAGGTTGCCTGCTAGCCTAGAGGAGACACAATAGAGGTTGTATAGATAGCTAGGGTTTTGCTTATAGTTTATTTTCAGTTGTCTTGAGTTGTATTTATGGATTTACTGTATTTGAGCCTTGAGATGTATTTCTGGGTTGTGTATCTTAGACACTTAGACTTCTATCTGCTGTATCTCTTTTGGATTTCATGTTTTATCTATCTTCCATTATGCTCTACCTTAGATGTGATTGAGTTTACATTCTGCTATGTCACCCCCACTCGGGGAGTATAAACTGCTTAGCCTTATACTGTTAGATGCATGAGACCTAGGACAGCGTTCTACCGTCGACGCTGTGGCGTAGGCTGGACGTACCCACGTCTCGTGCCCTAACTCTAGGGTGCGGATCGTGACACATACTAAAAATGATCTAAATAAAAATGATCGGTCTAGGAAGATCGGATTGGTAGAGTTGGCTCGGGGCTTTTGCTGGTTACGAGCGTTCAATGTGGGGTCGTGATCAATCTGTGGTTTTTGGAGTACGTTTGTGATAGCTAGCTTTACTACTTCTTAACTTTGGACAAGGGGGTGCTTGCCCCAGATTGGCTGGGGTTTTTTAGCTATGGGGTACTACGTTTGTAAACGGTTTGGTGATATTATGTTTTATCAAGGAACAAAGTGCCAAGGACCTCTAGCTCAAGTGGTTAGAGTGAGGCATATCCGCCCAAGAGGTTGCAGGTTCGAGCAACGGGGGAAGCATATTTAATTCCCCATGGGGTATATATATAATTCCCCATGGGGGGATAATTATGAGTGCGAGCTGGATGCAGATGTAGGGTACGGTGCCAGTGTGGACTAGATGCCACTACTAAAATAATCCATTTTAGCGACGTCAGAAGACGTCGCTAAATAAGGAAAATACGTCGCTAAAATCTATTTGCGACGTATTTAGCGACGAAACTTTGACGTCGCTTATAGGCAAGTCGCAGATGACACTTTAGTCGCAAAACGTCGCTATTTGCGACGCTACGTCCAGTGTCGCTATACGTCGCAAATTTTGCGACAGATAGCGACGTAACGTTACGTCGCCAAATTTTTGACGTAAAGTGACCACTTTGCGACGCTGTAAACTTTATATATGATGACATGTCATGGCAGCCACGTGGACAATTTAGCGACGCCTAGCGACATCGTTAGCGACGTACGCCCTCAGCCCACGTCAGCAGTTTTGCGACGTCTAGCGACGTTACGTCACTATTTAGCGTCATATAGCGACGTCTACGTTCCGTCGCTGTACGTCGCAGAACGTCGCTATACGTCGCAGATATTATAAAAAAAAATTAAAAAATATAATTGATATTTTTGTTATGCTGTGTGTCTGTGTTTACAGTGTGTGTGAAGTGCAGTGTTCGAACCATCGACAGTTTCGCTTACTGTTCTATATTTTATCTTGGATAGAAAGAGCAATAGTTTAGGGTGTACTTCTCAGAGCTTCTGTCACTACCACATTTCTAGTGTGAGGGTATTTTTGTCATTTTTGGGGTATTTTAAATTTATTAGAATTAATTAGAATTTATGGGAATTTTTAGGAATTATTTGAAATTGTTTGACTAGGTTGACTTTTGACTAGTGTTGACTTTGTAGACCTACCTAGAAGCTAACCCTAGTTAGTGGGCCATGGTTAGGTCAAGTGACTCTAGTCTAACCTAGCCTAGCACTTGGTTTAAGTCATTTTAGCAATAGAATTAGAAGTCATAAGTCATGACTTATGGTTCTAGAACCTTGATTAAGTTTAATCTACAATTTAGCCTTTGTAGCTTGGCCCAAGGCCCAATAGTTTGACTAAATCCTAACCCTAAGCCCTAGTGGCCGGCCACCATATAGCCTAGGGATTCCCCCATATAAAATTCCTCTCAAATCTAGGGTTGCCTCTTTTCTTTAGGAAGAGCCCTAATTTCAAGGAGGTAAGTTTTCATGCCATTTAAATTCTAGAGCCCCTTTCCTATTCCTTTTTCTTTCTAAATTGTTCCAATAGGACCTAATTTTATTGCTGTTGTTGAGCTTCCATTTCAGTTTGAGGTTGATTTGGATTGATTTGGTCATCAAGTGGAGAGCATTACATAGGGAGTTTCTATTGAAAGTTCAACAAGAGGTAATTTCTTCAACTCTCAATGGATTTTTGATTTGTCTTCATGTATAGGAAGCCCTAAGGGTCCCCCTAAGGTCTGGATAGGTTTCGTGTCCAGTGTCGAAGGATTCGTGTCCATTCTGGACACGTATAAGAACACTAGACATGGTGTTCGACCGAATGCCACAGAGGGCCTGTCGATCGAGTTAACCTATTGTTTTTGAATAGGAAATAGGTTTTTGTTCTTATTTAATGATTTCTGTCCTTGTGTCTTGATTTCCGTGTCGTCCTGTGTCGGTTTGATGATGTGGACACGCGCGCGCACACGCTCGCGCGCTGCTACAGGGATCCCCTGCCTATCGGGCCCTGTAGCGGACACGACACGAACTTTCTGGACACGAAACTTTGTGGGAGCCTCGGGGCACCCACTGACACGCCATGTGTCAAGTTTCGTGGGCCCATGTGGCGTATCGAGTGAGAAATCCTCGACGCACGAGTTTCTCTATGTTCTGTGCTGTGTGGTTCTTTTGTTTCTGATACGGGTTTATAAGTCTGACACGGCGACACGAGGCCAATGTGCAGACACTTGGACGTGGACACCTAGACCTATGCTAGGTGGGGACACGAGCACGTGGCCTAACTCGTGCTGTTTTGTGTGCACGACACGCGTGCACACACGCACGAGGCAGTGCACTGCTATGCAGAGCCGGTGTGCTGTTCTGAGTTTTTATTGTTGTGGACACGCCGTGTCCGGCTAGGGTGGACACAAGGCAATCACAATGACACGTGTACACCCTATGGTTTCATTACCAACCACTATTTTTGCATATTAGCTTGATTTAAATGATCAATTCTTCATTCCCCCTAATTTCCTGATATCCTTAATATCAGTTCACTGCTCACTGATTCTCCAGTTTTGTCATTCGAATTTCTAGCACCTATTTAATCTATTTTTACTGTTAATTGCATGATTTAAAACTCTAAATGTGTACACCTATATGTTTGCTAAGTGTAGGGTGATTTTGGGTTAAATTGATTCTGAATTGGTTCAAAAACCTGGAATTTCAGATGAGACTGAAAACTTAGTTGTAAACTGATTTTGGGTTAAATTTTGAAATGCTTTGAATGTTCTTCATATGGGACTGAACTGAGATTGATCCCAGGTTTTGTGTAGCCTGGGTTTAGGCCATGTCCCCTGTCATATATAGTCACTATTGTGTATGCTTCAACTGACATTTTGTTTTGAAGATAAAACTGGGAATTGGTTTTGGTTTATTTCCTATAACCTGAGATTTGGGGGTTCATGGTAAATTAATATGGGTTGAGTTATGATTAGTAGAATCTGATATTGTGGACTGTTTTAACAGATAGCTATATATGGACTGTTGCATTGGTTACCTCCTTCATTGACTTGATTTCCTGCCAATGTATTCCTGCACACTGTCACAGCATACACACACACACACTTTGAATTCTTGTATACACTGTGTTATTTCCCTTTTACTGTCACATTTAAATTCCTGCACACATTTTGGCACTGTTGCACTCTCACTTAACACCACTGCTCACACACACTAACACAGGTTCCTCTCTTTACTGTTTCATGTACACTATCTTGCACACACTGTCACAGGACACCTATACACTAGGTTATATTACACACACATAGCCTCTCCTTGTATTACCCTATCATACACACACTAGTCCACACACTAATTGTTCCTGTGAGCCTATCACACACATTATCCTTTACACTGTTGGCTATATTCCTGTACACACACACAACCTCATGTGCCACACTACACACATTCCCTCTATATGCACATGTTAAGCACCCTTAGATAGGAATGTCTATTTGTGGTGTGAAATGCTTTATATACAATATTTAGACATGTATACTTGTGTGGTGTATGCCTATATGTATATACATATAGTATTTAGCCTAGAATGCATAGTATTAATCAATATTTGTATCTATATATATAGTGTTGTATATGCATAGGTGTATGAGTACTTGAAATGTTGTGTGTAGTCTAATATAGACTTGTTAGAGCCTAGCATGACTTGTTAGACCTAGTTAGTTGAGTTTAGCCTAGTTTAGACAAGGTTGACCTAGTTTGACTTCTAGGGTTGACCAAAGTTGACCAAGAGTTGACTTGGGTCTAGATTGACCTAGAATCATGTAGAATGCATAGTAGGACTACATTACACTATTCTGGACTTGTTGTAACTTGTGCTGTTCTGATTAGGAGCCAGACACCACTCCTTGGACAGTACGTTTCATTCTGGACATTCAGTTACAGGCGAGTACATTCTCTGATCATTTCATATCCTGCTTAGAATTATATTCCTGCTTTAGATTACTATACTTGATGCTGTCACGACATTATCACGGATTAGTACTATATGTATCTCTTCATGCGATGTTATCCCCCTCGGGAGCATCGGGTACATTGTGTCATGTACGTTTCACTTTCATCGTGTACTCCTGTGCTTTCATTACATGTGCACTCCTGTGAATCTTGTACTCTCATGTTCACGGAGCCCCCATGTATACTATAATGTGCACCCTATATGGGCCCCCATGTGATATCCTATGCAATAACATAACCTGTTTAGATCCTTGTGTATTGATTGGGGATACGGGGGAGTGCTAGTAGTCGTGTGAACAATTCCTTTGTAGTGTAGATTCCTGTGCAACCTCGATATCCTGTGCAAATATGTCCTGTTCACATGTGCTATCTCGTACTCTGACTCACTAGCCACTGTTAGTTCTCTATTTATAGTAGATATTTCTGTTACAGTTCTCTCTCTTGTTTACATACTGTATTTCTTCAGATTCTGTATTTTACTCTACTGCATGATTATATTTTCTAACCTGCTATGATCTATTGAGATGTACTGTACTCGCTCCTGTCCTGACTGGACCTGTTGAAATATTACAGAGGACGGGGAGGAGGCATGCCTGGACACCTACTACGGGGCAGCCTTAGATGACACCTGTGAGCTGGACTCCCAGGAGGATCCAGCAGTAGCTGAGGACATTCCCCCGACTGCCTAGACTAGATTAGTTAGGTTGATTTTCATTTGTAGTCTTGAGACATGTTCTAGTTAGACTCTTTATTTGGAGATCAGTTGTATATATTCTTTTATCTGAGACCTTGTATTGCTGGGATTATCTTAGACTGCTGTTATCTATTTCATTTTCTTGAGTTCTATTTCATATCGTGCTATCTCTTCCTTAGTTGTGATTGAGTTTTCTATTACTATGTTACCCCGTTCGGAGAGTATAAACTGTTTAGAGATACACTGTTAGATGTTGTGACCTAGGACAGCGTTCTACCGCCGACACTGTGGCGTAGGCTGGACGTATTCACGTCTCGTGCCCTTACTCTAGGGTGCGGGTCGTGACACGTTTTTAGTGGTGGCCCATGCAGGTCTAGACTAGAAGTGTAGTGGTACTCGACTAGAGTATCACTGCAGCCTGCTATAGGATATAGGACATTAATTTTAAGATACTCAATCACTTTAGGAAAATTCCTTTATTGCCATCTAAATCCTTTTGTCAGCTGATCCTTTGAATTATAATTGTCCGCCCTTGTTATTTCGCTTCTTTCTCAGAAACTGATACTCTTGTTTGTCTATCTTCAGGATGGTAGAGACTCGATCGCAGCGTGCCGTCCATGAGGATGCTATAGAGGGGACTGCTACCTCTCAGCCAGCACAGCGAGGCCAGGGGACTGCAGCTCTTGTCACCTCAGCTCGTGTTGAGACCTCGGCAGCCGCAGCAGGGGGTATGCATCCACCGATTGGGAGGCAGGACCCGGTCATTCCAGAGGATCCTTTCCAGCCGCCACCGCCTCCAGGACATGTGGACGCAGCTCAGATGTTCGCATATTTCCAGCAGTTCATGGACCGACAGCAGGCTCGGCAGGACATAGGCATGGAGTTGGCCGTCACGACAGCCGCAGCTCGACCAGTGGTGCAGCAGCAGAGGACACCAGGGATCGAGCAGTTTCAGAAGATGAGCCCCAGAGACTTCCTGGGGACAGAGGGGATCCTGTATGCCGACGAGTGGATCGAGCATATAGAGGAGATCTTCCGCTTGGCCAGGATTCCAGCAGACCTTCAGATCGAGGCCGCAGCTAGCCGGATGCGAGATCTTGCTCGCACCTGGTATCAGTCGGACCCCAGGGTGGGGGTACCAGGGCAGACTTGGGAGCAGTTCAGGGGCTTCTTCAAGAAGAAGTTCTTCCCAGATTCAGCAGTCAGAGCCTTGGAGACACAGTTTGAGAGCTTGGTCCAGGGGAGCCTCTCAGTTGAGGAGTATACGGGAGAGTTTGGCCGTCTCGGCAGGTTTATTGAGGGGTTGAGCGAGACGGCGAAGGCCCAGAGGTTCCGGAAGGGCCTGGTCAAGGAGGTCAAGTCCTTGACCAAGGGGAACAGAGATGCTACATTTGAGGAGATCTTGACGGGAGCCCTACTTGCAGAGGATGATCTTGAGCTTAGGCTCAAGAGAGGGAGAGACCCAGCTGGGGGCAGTAGCAGCAGCGGGGGCCAGGCCAAGTGGCCTCACTTTCAGTTTCAGCAGCCCAGGCAGTTTCAGCCGCAGCCGATTCAGCAGAGGCCGGCTCACCAGCAGCAGTTTCAGCATCAGGCACCCAGGCAGACAGTCAGTTGCACCTTCTGCAAGAAGCCAGGGCATAGATGGAATGAGTGCAGGAAGAGGCTCGGGAAGTGCCTTTTTTGCGGAGCAGCAGATCACCAAATGAGGGATTGTCCTAGGTCTGTGGGACGAACAGCTCAGGGAGGTGGAGCCAGAGCTCCAGCAGGTCAGCAGCGGGGACCAGTCCTACCGACTCAGCAGCAGAGGTTTGTCCAGCACCAGCAGCAGGCCATGGGTGGCCACCAGGGGCGAGCATTCGCTATGGCAGCAGGAGAGGCTGAGGTGACTGGAGAGCTGATTGCAGGTGCGATTCTTCTCGATTCCAGTCCAGTATTTGCATTATTTGATTCTGGTGCATCGCATAGTTTTATTTCAGTATCTTTTGTGATTAGACACGGTATCATAGCTGAATCGTTGCCTAGGACTTACAAGCCGGGGGTGGTATTATCCTCGTGAGTGATGTTTGTAAGGGTCGAAGAGTAGTTTTGGGAGGCCGTGAGTTGGAGGTGAGCCTGCTCGTAATGCCATTGCCGAACTACGATATAGTACTAGGCATGGATTGGTTGAGCAGGCACCACGCCAGCATTGATTGCAGAGGGGATAGAGTTCTGTTCAGAGCGCCGGGGGAGCCAGAGTTCGAGTACTCCAGACGTCAGGCAGAGCAGAGCAGCGGAGTCTTCTGTGGAGTCTCGGTCGAGGAGCAGAAGATTCCACACCCCTTGATAGCAGAGTATATGGATGTTTTCCCGGAGGAGTTGCCGGGACTGCCACCAAACAGGGACATTGAGTTCTCGATAGACTTGGTTCCAGGAGCGGAGCCCATTTCTCAGCATGTCTATCGGGTGAACAACAGCGAGCTGGTGGAGCTGAAGAAGCAGGTGGATGAGCTACAGGACAAGGGCTTCATCCGCTCGAGTTCATCGCCATGGGGTGCACCAGTGTTGTTCGTGCCGAAGAAGGATGGGTCAGTACGCATGTGTATTGACTATAGGGCACTCAACAACCTCACGATCAAGAACAAATACCCACTGCCGCGGATCGACGATCTATTTGACCAGTTGAGCGGAGCTCGGGTATTTCCCAAGATTGATCTGAGGTCGGGATATCACCAGGTGAAGGTGAAGGGGGAGGATATTCCTAAGACCGCTTTCAGGACGCGGTACGGGCAGTTCGAGTTTTTGGTTATGCCGTTTGGGCTAACCAATGCACCAGCTGTGTTTATGAACCTTATGAAAAAGGTGTTCCATCAGTATCTGGATCAGTTTGTAGTGGTGTTTATTGATGATATCTTGATATATTCCAAGACTGAGGAGGAGCACGAGGAGCATTTGAGGATAGTGCTGGAGATTCTCAGGAAGGAGCAGCTTTACGGGAAGCTCTCCAAGTGTGAGTTCTTCTTGGACCGGGTGGACTTCTTGGGGCATGTGGTGACTGGAGATGGTATCTCAGTTGACCCCAAGAAGATCGTGGTAGTTGAGGCATGGACAGCGCCGACTTCAGTTGCAGAGATCAGGAGCTTCCTGGGGCTGGCAGGGTATTACCGGAGATTTGTGCAGGATTTCTCCCGGGTTGCAGAGCCGTTGATACGGTTGACCCGGAAGGATACTGAGTATGTATGGTTAGAGGAGTGTCAGGCAGGTTTTGATGAGTTGAAGAAGCGGCTGACGACAGCTCCGATTCTGACGTTGCCTTCAGGATCAGGTGGTTTCACTATTTATAGTGATGCTTCAGGGAAGGGGCTGGGTTGTGTGTTGCAGCAGCACGGGAAGGTGATTGCCTATGCTTCCAGGCAGTTACGTCCCCATGAGAAGAACTACCCTACCCACGACCTGGAGCTGGCAGCAGAGATTTTTCCTTTGAAGTTGTGGAAGCATTATCTGTACGGTGAGAGGGTGGAGATCTTCACAGATCACAAGAGCCTTAAGTATGTGTTCACCCAGAAGGAGTTGAACATGAGACAGCGCAGATGGCTGGAGTTGATGAAGGATTTTGACATCCTACTTCAGTACCACCCAGGGAAGGCCAACGTGGTTGCCGATGCCTTGAGTAGGTATCCGACAGCCATGTGTTTGACCATGGATCGGCATTTGCTTGCCGACTTGGAGAGCCTTGGGATTGAGGTGATCGTGCCGGGAGTGCAGATGCAGCTATGGGGGATGCAGATTCAGTCAGACTTGGAGGACAGGATCAAGGCGGCCCAGTTCGAGGATGTGGCTTTGCAGAGTATCAGAGAGCAGATCAGTATAGGAGTGGGGGATCCTGAGTTTTCACTTGCAGAGGATTGTGCCCTGAGGCACGGTTCCAGGTTATGTGTGCCTAGCGGGGAGCTCAGAGAGCAGATTATGCAGGAGGCCCACAGATCTCAGTACTCTATACACCCGGGTGCCAACAAGATGTACCGAGATCTGCGAGAGCACGTATGGTGGTCAGGGATGAAGCGGAAGGTGTCCCACTTCGTAGCTAGGTGCTTGGTCTGTCAGCAGGTCAAGACAGAGAGACAGAGGCCCGATGGATTGTTGCAGCCGCTGCCCATTCCCGAGTGGAAATGGGAGCATATCACGATGGACTTCGTTTCAGGATTGCCGCGTACTCCAGGAGGGAAGGACGTGATTTGGATCATCGTTGATAGGTTGACCAAATTGGCCCACTTCTTGCCATTCAAGGTGGGTACGTCTACAGAGAGGCTGGCGGAGATGTATATGTGGCAGATAGTCAGGATCCATGGAGTTCCGGTCAGCATCGTCTCAGATCGGGATAGCCGTTTTACTTCCCATTTCTGAAGGAGTCTGCAGACCAGCTTGGGCACTCAGCTCAAGTTTAGTACTGCATACCACCCCCAGACGGACGGACAGTCAGAGCGGACTATTCAGACCCTTGAGGATATGCTGCGGACGTGCGTCCTGGACTTTGGAGGTTCCTGGGAGGATCATCTTCATTTGGTGGAGTTTGCCTATAACAATAGTTTCCAGGCCAGCATCGAGATGTCACCTTTCGAGGCTCTGTACGGGCGTAGGTGCCGTACACCCTTATCCTGGGATGATGTTGGTGAGCGAGCTTTGCTGGGGCCAGAGATGGTTGTGGATGCGGCCGAGAAGGTGAAGCTCATCAGGGACAGACTTTGCGTGGCGCAGGACAGACATCGGCACTGGGCCGATAGCCACCGGAGGCCCTTGGAGTTTGAGGTACAGATTAGAGTAGGATTAGATTTAGGTTGTTTGTTTATGATTTTTGATCATGTTTGTTTATTATATTAATTGAGACCTTGCTTGTGATTAGGTCGGAGACCAGGTTTTCTTGAGGATATCTCCGACTCGTGGTACGATACGTTTTGGTGGAGGCGGAAAGCTTAGCCCGCGCTTCATCGGCCCTTTCGTTATCATCGGAAGAGTCGGTGACGTGGCTTACAGGCTAGACTTGCCGCCTGCACTTGTGGGGGTCCACAACGTATTCCATGTATCACATTTGAGACGATACGTGGCTGACCCTAGCCATGTGCTCGATCATTCAGAGATAGAGGTTGGGCCTTCTCTCAGCTATCCAGAGCAGCCTGTGGAGATTCTGGATCGACGGGAGAAGGTTCTGAGGAACCAGGTGATACCTTTGGTACGCGTCGCATGGAGGCATCATTCTCCAGGAGAGTCTACCTGGGAGCGGGAGGATGAGATGCGCGAGCGGTACCCTTATCTTTTTGGACCTTGAGGTATACTTTCTATCCTTCTCATCAGTTGTATTTCGCCTTTCAATTTCGAGGACGAAATTCTTTTAAGGAGGGTAGATTTGTCACTACCACATTTCTAGTGTGAGGGTATTTTTGTCATTTTTGGGATATTTTAAATTTATTAGAATTAATTAGAATTTATGAGAATTTTAGGAATTATTTGAAATTGTTTGACTAGGTTGACTTTTGACTAGTGTTGACTTTGTAGACCTACCTAGAAGCTAACCCAAGTTAGTGGGCCATGGTTAGGTCAAGTGACTCTAGTCTAACCTAGCCTAGCACTTGGTTTAAGTCATTTTAGCAATAGGATTAGAAGTCATAAGTCATGACTTATGGTTCTAGAACCTTGATTAAGTTTAATCTACATTTAGCCTTTGTAGCTTGGCCCAAGGCCCAATAGTTTGACTAAACCCTAACCCTAAGCCCTAGTGGCCGGCCACCCTATAGCCTAGGGATTCCCCCATATAAAATCCCTCCCAAATCTAGGGTTGCCTCTTTTCTTTAGGAAGAGCCCTAATTTCAAGGAGGTAAGTTTTCATGCCATTTAAATTCTAGAGCCCCTTTCCTATTCCTTTTTCTTTCTAAATTATTCTAATAGGACCTAATGTTATTGCTGTTGTTGAGCTTCCATTTCAGTTTGAGGTTGATTTGGATTGATTTGGTCATCAAGTGGAGAGCATTACATAGGAAGTTTCTATTGAAAGTTCAACAAGAGGTAATTTCTTCAACTCTCAATGGATTTTTGATTTGTCTTCATGTATAGAAAGCCCTAAGGGTCCCCCTAAGGTCTGGATAGGTTTCGTGTCCAGTGTCGAAGGATTCGTGTCCATTCTGGACACGTATCAGAACACTAGACATAGTGTTCGACCGAATGCCACAGAGGGCCTGTCGATCGAGTTAACCTATTGTTTTTGAATAGGAAATAGGTTTTTGTTCTTATTTAATGATTTCTGTCCTTGTGTCTTGATTTCCGTGTCGTCCTGTGTCGGTTTGATGATGTGGACACGCGTGCGCACACGCTCGCGCGCTGCTACAGGGATCCCCTGCCTATCGGGCCCTGTAGCAGACACGACACAAACTTTCTGGACAAAAAACTTTGTGGGAGCCTCGGGGCACCCACTGACACGCCATGTGTCAAGTTTCGTGGGCCCACGTGGCGTATCGAGTGAGAAATCCTCGACGCACGAGTTTCTCTATGTTCTGTGCTGTGTGGTTCTTTTGTTTCTGATACGGGTTTATAAGTCTGACACGGCGACACGAGGCCAATGTGCAGACACTTGGACGTGGACACCTAGACCTATGCTAGGTGGGGACACGAGCACGTGGCCTAACTCGTGCTGTTTTGTATGCACGACACGCGTGCACACACGCACGAGACAGTACACTGCTGTGCAGAGCCAGTGTGCTGTTCTGAGTTTTTATTGTTGTGGACACGCCGTGTCCGGCTAGGGTGGACACAAGGCAATCACAATGACATGTGTACACCCTATGGTTTCATTACCAACCACTGCTTTTGCATATTAGCTTGATTTAAATGATCAATTCTTCATTCCCCCTAATTTCCTGATATCCTTAATATCAATTCACTGCTCACTGATTCTCCAGTTTTGTTATTCGAATTTCTAGCACCTATTTAATCTATTTTCACTGTTAATTGCATGATTTAAAACTCTAAATGTGTACACCTATATGTTTGCTAAGTGTAGGGTGATTTTGGGTTAAATTGATTCTGAATTGGTTCAAAAACCTGGAATTTCAGATGAGACTGAAAACTTAGTTGAAACTGATTTTGGGTTAAATTTTGAAATGCTTTGAATGTTCTTCATATGGGACTGAACTGAGATTGATCCCAGGTTTTGTGTAGCCTGGGTTTAGGCCATGTCCCCTGTCATATATAGTCACTATTGTGTATGCTTCAACTGACATTTTGTTTTGAAGATAAAACTGGGAATTGGTTTTGGTTTATTTCCTATAACATGAGATTTGGGGGTTCATGGTAAATTAATATGGGTTGAGTTATGATTAGTAGAATCTGATATTGTGGACTGTTTTAACATATAGCTATATATGGACTGTTGCATTGGTTACCTCCTTCATTGACTTGATTTCCTGCCAATGTATTCCTGCACACTGTCACAGCATACACACACACACTTTGAATTCCTGTATACACTGTGTTATTTCCCTTTTACTGTCACATTTAAATTCCTGCACACATTTTTGCACTGTTGCACTCTCACTTAACACCACTGCTCACACACACTAACACAGGTTCCTCTCTTTACTGTTTCCTGTACACTATCTTGCACACACTGTCACAGGACACCTATACACTAGGTTATATTACACACACATAGCCTCTCCTTGTATTACCCTATCATACGCACACTAGTCCACACACTAATTGTTCCTGTGAGCCTATCTCACACATTATCCTTTACACTGTTGGCTATATTCCTGTACACACACACAACCTCATGTGCCACACTACACACATTCCCTCTATATGCACATGTTAAGCACCCTTAGATAGGAATGTCTATTTGTGGTATGAAATGCTTTATATACAATATGTAGACATGTATACTTGTGTGGTGTATGCCTATATGTATATACATATAGTATTTAGCCTAGAATGCATAGTATTAATCAATATTTGTATCTATATATATAGTGTTGTATATGCATAGGTGTATGAGTACTTGAAATGTTGTGTGTAGTCTAGTATAGACTTGTTAGAGCCTAGCATGACTTGTTAGACCTAGTTAGTTGAGTTTAGCCTAGTTTAGACAAGGTTGACCTAGTTTGACTTCTAGGGTTGACCAAAGTTGACCAAGAGTTGACTTGGGTCTAGATTGACCTAGAATCATGTAGAATGCATAGTAGGACTACATTACACTATTCTGGACTTGTTGTGACTTGTGCTGTTCTGATTAGGAGCCAGACACCACTCCTTGGACAGTACGTTTCATTCTGGACATTCAGTTACAGGCAAGTACATTCTCTGATCATTTCATATCCTGCTTAGAATTATATTCCTGCTTTAGATTACTATACTTTATGCTGTCACGACATTATCACGGATTAGTACTATATGGATCTCTTCATGCGATGTTATCGCCCTCGGGAGCATCGGGTACATTGTGTCATGTGCGTTTCACTTTCATCGTGTACTCCTGTGCTTTCATTACATGTGCACTCCTGTGAATCTTGTACTCACATGTTCACGGAGCCCCCATGTATACTATCATGTGCACCCTATATGGGCCCCCATGTGATATCATGTGCAATAACATAACCTGTTTAGATCCTTGTGTATTGATTGGGGATACGGGGGAGTGCTAGTAGTCGTGTGAACAATTCCATTGTAGTGTAGATTCCTGTGCAACCTCGATATCCTGTGCAAATCTGTCCTGTTCACATGTGCTATCTCGTACTCTGACTCACTAGCCACTGTTAGTTCTCTATTTATAGTAGATATTTCTGTTACAGTTCTCTCTCTTGTTTACATACTGTATTTCTTCAGATCCTTTATTTTACTCTACTGCATGATTATATTTTCTAACCTGCTATGATCTGTTGAGATGTACTGTACTCGCTCCTGTCCTGACTGGACCTGTTGAAATATTACAGAGGACGAGGAGGAGGCCTGCGTGGACACCTACTACGGGGCAGCCTTAGATGACACCTGTGAGCTGGACTCCCAGGAGGATCCAGCAGTAGCTGAGGACATTCCCCCGACTGCCTAGACTAGATTAGTTAGGTTGATTTTCATTTGTAGTCTTGAGACATGTTCTAGTTAGACTCTTTATTTGGAGATCAGTTGTATATATTCTTTTATCTGAGACCTTGTATTGCTGGGATTATCTTAGACTGCTGTTATCTATTTCATTTCCTTGAGTTCTATTTCATATCGTGCTATCTCTTCCTTAGTTGTGATTGAGTTTTCTATTACTATGTTACCCCGTTCGGGGAGTATAAACTGTTTAGAGATACATTGTTAGATGTTGTGACCTAGGACAGCGTTCTACCGTCGACACTGCGGTGTAGGCTGGACGTATTCACGTCTCGTGCCCTTACTCTAGGGTGCGGGTCGTGACAACTTCCTCTTCACGTCCTTCACCTTCTCGGGAACCTTTACGTCGTCCGGAGAAAGTGAAGGACGTGAAAATAAAGCTCTCAGAAGTACACCCTGAACTGTTGCTCTTTCTATCCAAGATAAAACATACAACAGTAATCGAAACTGTCGATGTTTCCGAACACTGCATTTCACATTCACTGTAAACACAGACACACATCATCACAAAAATACACATTATATTTTTTTAAAATTTCGACAGCACCTCCTTTGTATATCAGATCATCGCTTATAACCCAGCGTAGGTATATTTGTCATCCCCGTCGCAGATATCACAAAGTAAATATCACAATAAAAATAAGAGGCAGTGCAAAGTAAATATCACAGACACACATCCTCACAAACACCCAATAGAGTCAAATAAAAATGGAAGATGATAAAAAGTCTCCCACCAAGTGTATAAACGAAAGCGTACCAATAAACAATTTGCCCATAGGGCCAATACATAAAAGTCATAAAAAAATCAATAAAATCACTGCGGACCCCTGCCGCGCAACTGGGATAGAATGTAGTCATACTGCTCCTGGGTGAGCTGTACCGTAGGGGCAGTAGGAGGCAGTACAATGTCTGGAGTCAGCGCCGGAGGCAGTGCAGTGTCTGGAGTCGGCGCCGTCGATGGACCGGGAGGACGTATCTGTCCAGCTTTCGCAGTCGCTCACCATACACAGCAAGGGTACTCACCACCCTCTGAGTACTCGCCTCAAGCGAAGCCGAAACCTGAGTGAGTGAGGCAGACATGCTCCTCTGCGATCCCTCCAGCTCGACCTGTCTAAGCTCTGTGCGCTGCGTAGACTTGGTGAGCGTGTGCAAGCTGGCAGTTGTCGCCTGATGCAGACTTATCAGCTCCTGTATACTGCGTTCGACCGCATCAAATCGTCCGGTGACGATCGAAGGGTCGGATCGTCGCCCGACCGCATCAGAAATCTGCTGCTGCAACTCGCAACGCAGTTCCTCGATCTGACGACGAATATCCTCAGCTCGTGACGACGCCTGCGAAGCCGGAGACTGCACACTGACAGTGGGGGCCCGGGATGACTCCGAAGCCAAATACGTGCCGTAGGATCCCGTACCGTAGTACGTACCCTTCTGAAGACCGCTAACGACGGTCATCCAGAGCTCATCCTGCGATGGAGCTGTAGGCGGCTGGGAGAAACTACCAGCCCCTCCCTCTGCTGGCGCACTAGCAGCAGCAGCCGCCTCCTGCTGTAGCCGAACAAACTCGGCCTAGAACATGTTTGCTAACGTGTAAGTGTTTGCTAAAGTCTATATTGATATCTATTTTCATGTTTTCTAAGTTATAGTAAATTAATATAAAGAATAGAACGTACATATGCCTGCGTCGCCCTCTCGTCAATGAACTCCCCAGCCCTCCGATGGGTGACCAGGAAGACGGTTACCATGTTCGGGTCCTCACCCTTTTTTACCTGTTAAAATATATTATCTATTATTAGTATTAAACATTCTATCGAACTATATATAAATTAATGTCCGTCATAGAAAATGTACCAGACGACGAAAATGCTCCGTCATCAGAATGGAGCCACCACACCACTTACCGGCGTTCGACCGTGCCACCTTGGCCTTCTCAGACCGCTCCTGGTACTTGGGCTCGCTGAATCTAGCCTTCATCGCAGCCCACTGATCTGGCGTGATCCAACCATGGATCGGCTGTCCGGCGCGATCACGACGCTTCTGGTCGTCGATCGCATCACGGATGAGCTTGGCTGCGACGGCAGAAAATTGGCCCTCGATCCTTGCCGTCCGGTGTGGTGGATAGAAATA
This sequence comes from Iris pallida, assembly GCA_029216955.1. Classification (NCBI taxonomy): domain Eukaryota; kingdom Viridiplantae; phylum Streptophyta; class Magnoliopsida; order Asparagales; family Iridaceae; genus Iris; species Iris pallida. The sequence continues at coordinate 33,041 of JANAVB010018738.1, forward strand.
GGTCCTCTACAAGAAGTAAAATACAAAAGTTGTATAAAATACACAAATGATTATTAAAATTTAAAAATAAACAAATTTTTTACCTTGAAGTGGGCGAACCAAAAGGCCTTCCTATCTGCGGGAGCATCTGAGTAGTTAATCCAAGGCCCACCATAGTTCTGCCTCAGAAATACCCCCAGCTGTCTCTGTACTGCAGAAGGCCGATATCTGTACAATAATAATTTTTCATGAATATATATGTACATATAATCATTTGAGAAATATATATTAATTAATTAACTTACTTCATAGGCCCGTCCGTCCAAATCTCCATACGCGTCTCGCCCGGGGGAGTGCATGGAGGGTCGCTCTCACCTCCTGCCTGGGCAGGATCAGTCTGATCGCCGTCCTCCATATGCTCAGCGTGGGCTCCCTCCATAGAGCCGTCGACAGGAGGAATGCTGGACGGGGGATCAGGGATGCTGGACGCGGGATCAGGAAGGCTGGACGACGAGGGAGGAGTCGCCAACTTGCTAGAACTGCCCTGTCCCGGTAATAGACCGGGAACAGAACGGTACACTGGCGTACTCGGAGATGAGAATGAGGGTACGAAACTGCCCTCTCCATCCCCAGGCCGAGGCTGACGGGACTGCCTAATGTAAAATCCTCCGCGTCGTCCTCCTGGTCTAGTCATACCTGATAATAACATATGACAATAAAACAAAAATACATATTTATATGATAGACATCACAAATTTTTGAAAAATATCATAGTCACAGATAAAAGTGTCAATAAAGTGTCACTGAAGTGTCACAGATTTATATGATAGAAGTGTCACTAAAGTGTCAAATATGATGATAAAACAAACGTACAGATTTAATCCTCTTCTGAAAATTCATCTAGTTCGTTTAGCTCATCTACTTATTTTTCTTCTTCTTCTTCTTCTTCCTCCTCTACATCTTCACTTTCATCTGCATCTTCCTCTTCAGATAATTCTACTTCTTCTACACAATTAGATGTGTAATGAGGAACTTCCGTCGTGTCCACTTCTATAATATTTGTTACAAGAGGTAGTTCATCCTGTTGATAAGCTATATCGTCAACCTCAAAGGTATTTCTAGCTTTGGTCTTGCATACTGCCCACCAGTCCGACCTTGTTGTTCCCCGTTTAGGATAACTTGTGAAGTACACGAGCTGAGCTTGACTTGATAGGACAAATGGTTCATATGCTTGATATCGACGCCGATAGTTTATATCAACAAGACCGTGCTTGTCTACTTTCCAACCTTGACCTTCAATCGGATCGAACCAATCACACCTGAATAACACATCTTAGCAGGCTCTATTCCATAACTATATGTCAGCTCCACGATCTCCTGTAGCACGCCATAGAAATTGTTGCCCGCATCAACATCTTTGTAGTTCGAAGATCTGATACACAAACAGCTGTTTTTGGTGGAGTCGAGATCCACAAAGTTGTCTCTGATCGGGCAAGTTGTTGACTTGAACCTAAACCATTAACACAGTAGCTTGGCCATATTTTTGCAGCATAAATTGGTCCATTGGCTTCGTTCTAATAGACTCATTCTCAAGTCTTACGTATGGACGATCGACCTAAATACCACGAAAGAAGCAATTAAGCTCATTCTCAATCAAGTGCATATACAGAAAGGTAATTACAGAGTTCTGAAGTCTTACATATGCACTCAACCATGATGGAAAATAACGCCTCATTTCTTGTTCTAGTTCTTCTTCTGTTATGTGTGGCCTACCCGACCTCACATCATCATTAAATATGCTGAAAACAACATCGTGCAATTAATGTAATAGTACAATAATCAACACTATTAAAATAATGTAGACATATTATTTACTTACCCCTCCAGTTTCTCTACTTCCTCCTCGTCGCAGTTGAGTAATACATACACCTGAGCAGCCCTTAGCTCATCATCGTTCAGATATCTCTTCTTCATTTTACCCGATGGCTTTCCTGGAGCATTGAATACCTTCAGTATTGTATCATTACTTTCATGATCTCCGTCGTCGTTTCTGGAAGCTCTCGTTCTATTAGTTGCAACATGAGGCTTGAAATACATCAAACAAAAGTTTGTAATCTCCTCGAGAACATAGGCTTCACAAATAGAACCCTCGACCCGTGCCTTATTTTTTACCTTTTTTTTAGGTGATTCAAATGTCGCTCGAACGGGTACATCCATCGATATTCGACGGGTCCACCAACACGTGCCTCATAGGATAGATGAATCGGCAAATGCTCCATAGAGTCGAAGAATCCAAGGAAACACCCTCTCTAGCTTGCATAGTGTTACCGCAATGTCCTTCTCTTGCTTTTCTAGACGATCAACGAGCAATTTCTTAGAACAAAGATCCCTGAAGAATATGCTAAGCTCCGTCAATGGATCCCAAACTGCCTGCGGTAAGAATTCCCGAAATGCAATCGGAATTAACCTCTCCATGAATACGTGACAGTCGTGTCTCTTCATACCCGTCAATTTTTTTCCTTCGGATCGACATATCTTCTCAGATTTGACACACATCCGTTTGGAAATTTTAGGCCCTGGATCCACCGACAAAGTCTCACTTTATCCTCCTTGTCCAGCAAAAAATTGACTTCGGCAGGAACTGTTTTCCATTCAGCTGTATCAAATGCAACGCAGGGCGTTGCATATTTCTTCTAAGTCCAACCTAGCCTTGGGATTGTCTTTCGTTTTTCCCTTTACGTCCATCACAGTATTAATTATGTTATCAAACACATTCTTCTCAATATGTATGACATCAAGATTATGTCTGATCAGATTGGTACTCCAGTATGGCAGATCCCAGAATATGCTCCTCTTTGTCCAGTTATGATCTCTACCAAATCCATCGCACTTGTACCCAGTTGTAGGATCTTCGATAGCACTTGGAAAATTTTTAACCTCCTCCCATATCGTGGCTCCGTACCACCTTGGCGGTGGATCACCCTTCTCTACAACGCCGGCACGGAATATTCCTGTTCCTTCTGAACGGATGATCTTTTGGCAGAAATTGCCGATGACAATCAAAGAAGCACGGTTTTCCTCCGTGTTTCAAGCGGAAAGCCTTACTACGGTCCATGCAATACGGACATGAGAGACGGCCATGAGTGCTCCATCCAGATAACATTCCATAGGCCGGAAAGTCGTTGATGGTCCGCATAAGGGTTGCCTTCATCTGAAAATTCTGCTTCCTGGAAACATCGTACGTGTTAGCGCCTACTTCCCATAACTGATTCAACTCATTTATCAAAGGCTGTAAGTACACGTCAATGTTCCTCTTGGGATTGTTCGGACCAGAAATTATAACGGTTAGAAACATGTACTGAGTCTTCATGCACATCCAAGGCGGTAGGTTATACGGAGTGACAATCACAGGCCAGCACGAATACTGGGATCCCGAAAGACCAAAAGGAGTAAAACCGTCAGAAGATAGTCCCAACCTACATTACGCGGATCTGAAGCAAAATCAGGATACACTCGATCAAAGTGCTTCCACGCTTCTCCATCGGATGGGTGATCCAACACTCCTTCAATCTGTTCTCGCATGTGCCAACTCATATTTTCGGCCGTCTCTTTCACCATAAATAATCTTTGCAACCGCGGCATTAAAGGCAAGTAGTGCATTGAATCGTCGGTCTTCTTGCACCGGTAGACCTTCCTGTACTAGTTGTCTTATAGCGATCAGCACCACAAAATATGTACCCATCTTCGTCCTTGTCGTCTTTGTAGTACATCATGCACCCATTGCGACAGGAATCGATTTTTCTCGTATCCCATCCAGAGCGATCTCACCATCCTCTTAGACCGGTAGAAGTCTTTAGGCAACTTAGCACCCGATGGTAAGATCTCTATAATCAACTCCAACTCGGTTGTAGCATTCTTGCGACATGTTAAAATCTGACTTAATGCTCAACAGTCTTGTAACCACCTCCAATGGTGAATGATCCTCACAACCAGGATACAATGGAGTCCTTGCATTCTCCAGCAACTCCATGAACTGTGCAGCATCGGCGTTCGGTGCCTCCTCAGGTGCATCATGAATGAAACTAGGCCCCGCAGCGTCGAAAACCATGTTGACGCACCCGTCGTCGTATGTATGATTATCTGAAACAAAATTAGGTCCCGCATGCATATACGGCTCAACGTAAGGCTCGGCTCTGATGCTAAAGACACAAGTTCTCCGTGTGCGGTCCACTGATAGTAATTAGGCGTGAAACCCCTCGAGTACAAATGATATGTCACTTCCACTTCTGGATAATATTCACGTTATGATATTTCACACACGGACACTTAATTTTGGTGCCGTCCATGTACTGAGGGAACGCCTTAGCAAACTGCAGGAACTGCTCTACTCCCGCTATGTATTCATCCCGTACACCACATATCATCAGGAGGACGATTGTACATCCATGAACGATTCCGCAAGTAGTAATTCATATCCATTTGGAAATAATTCTGCAAAGATGGACACACATTATCCGACAGGCACAAATATCCTATTTCTAGTCATTACCTACCAAGGTACCCTTTACCTTATCGCTATTGGTATCCCAATACCAATACCTTAAGTTGGTACCCTTTACCTTATCGCTATTGGTACCCTTTACCTTATCGCTATTGGTATCCAAATACCAATACCGCGGTAACATGGTTGGTACATTAAGGGTCTTTGACAAGATGACATGTTGCGAAAAAATATATCCTTATATAGTTCTCCTACGAATTTTCTTTAACATTACGTAGGAGAACTATAAGGATATATCTTTTCACAACATGTCACCTCCTCAAAGACCCTTAATGTGACAACCATGGTTTAAAGTATCGGCCGATACCGATCCGATACGGCCGATACCGATACGGTTTGGCATGTTCCGATCCGATACCGACCGATACCAAATATTGACCGATACCGACATTGGGGGTCTTTGTTCCGGTCAATTCGGCAAAACCAATCGGTAAGGGTGACTACTATTTCATATAATTTTAAAACTACTAAGAAATAACGCTGAAATACTTAAAATTATGCCTAAATGTATAAAAATATATTTTTAAATGTAAATAATTTATTAATAATTATTTGTTTTTCGATACCAAAGTCCGATACTCCGATACGATACCGCCGATACTACCGATATCGCCGATACCAATACTCATAGGAATAGTCCGATACCGATTCCGATACCGATATTGTGAACCTTGGGTATTTATATATAGGTATATATGTATGTATTGTGTGTGTGTCCTGTGTCCTGTGTCACAGAGTCGTGTCCGAAAACTAACCAAAGTCAAGTGTCCAAACCAAACTCGTGATTTAAGTGAGGCCTAATAACAGCTAGTGTTGAACATTTAATGATAGTCTATTAAAATGACTCAGAAATGAGTCATCCAAGCATTTGTATATCACGCACTAATTTGTTTTTAATCCTTATAATTAACAACCAACGTACGTGCCTTATGTAAATCATCACGTAAAACTAACTTTAAATCCTTACAACTTTCTAAACTATATCAAATTATATAAACATATATATAACAAACTAAAATTAAATATATTAAATATTTAAACTATTATATAAAAATTTATCCAGAAATAACATATCAAAAGTTGTACAAATAAATTTAAATTATATTCAATATTTAAACTATATTTAAATTAACTACATTATACTATCTAAACATATATCGAAAGAACAGATTTTAATAAATTTTATCTAATATTAAACTATATTTAAACTTATATCCAAAGAACAAATTTTAATTAAAATTTATCTAATACTAGACTATATTTAAAATAACTACATTGTTATCTATATACATTATCGGGGCACATGCAATGCGTGTGCAATGCGTTAAATTATATAATCGGACACACATTGGACAATACGAAGATCTAAATATCATGTGAAACTCTATCACTAAATAACCCTAAAGTAAATTTCATAGATGTTCCAAGCTTCACCAATTTCCGGTTTAGCCATAACAATGTCTAAATAATGAGATCATGACCTAAGAAGAGGGGACGTAAAATGTATATAATGATTTTCTTGCATGTCCTAACCACACTCAAGCTCCATCATTGCGCATGTGATGTTCACACTAATCGTGTCATGTGTGTACGTGTCTCCCAAACCAAACTCGTGTCCAAATACTCGACACAATGTGTCCAAAAAAACCAAACTCTTTGGGGACACGATGTGTGTCCGTGTGTCCGTGGGAGAGGAGGGAAGGAGAGGAGTTAGGTTAGGGTTTACCTGAGAAAGAGGAGGAGGCTCGGATTGGGGGAGGAGAGCTCGAGGAGGAGGATCTCGAGGAGGAGGAGCTCACTGAAGGGGGGGAGTCGCCGGGGGGGAGGGGGTCGCCGGGGGGGGGGGGAGGGCACTGACAGAGGGGAGGGAGTCGCCGG
>JANAVB010018739.1:0-22317 GCA_029216955.1 Iris pallida
CCCCCCCCCGACACCCCCCGACCCCCCCCCCCCCCCGACCACCTCCCCCCCCCGAACCCCCCGCAGAACCCCCCCCCCCCCCGACCCCCCCTCTCCCGCAGCAGCCCCATCAAACCCTAACCTAACCCTAGCTTTTTGCCATGGAAACCCTAACCCTAGACCTAGCAGCCCCATCAAACCCTAACCCTAGCTTTTAACACAAAAAAAAACGGCGTATTTGAATAGACGGCTGTCAAATCTTTATTTGCACCAACTCTGTTCCGTGCTTACGCCGTGGAACTAACAAATACTTTATTTGTTATTCCTTCTTCACATCGGGATCTATGCAGAGACTGATCATGTCTTCTCTGGTGTCCTGACGTGTTCACTTTACATGCGCGCGCCGGTGCTGGCCAAGTTAGTAGCGCATTAGTAAAGTCTCTGGCGTTGAAGAAGACGACGTCGACGACGAAGACGACGACGTTGGGTCAGTTGCAGCCTCCGACGACGACGAAGAAGACGACGAATTGCGTTCACAGTTGAAGACGCCATGGATTCGATCAGTGGCAAACTGACGGCCGATGAGATGAAGGCCTTGGTTGATGATATCTTATCCAAGAGATTAACCGAGGTAACCCCACGTGTGATCCATACTGATGTGGATCCGTCGCCTTACAAAATGGGGAAGCTGGAGAAACTGGAGACGAAGTTGGAAGGAACTTCCAACTACTTGAAGTGGTCGCGGCAGGCGATGCGGACACTGAAGGGACGTGGCTTGGTTGGCTATGTCACTGGCTAAGCCAAGGCGCCAGCCGATCACTCCACCAAGGAGTTTGCTGTGTGGGAGATTGTCAACAACGTCGTGGCTGGGTGGTTGACTGCCTCTTTAACCGACCAGGTGTCGGGCAATGTCGAGGCTATGGAGGCTGCTGCTGATATATGGCAGACTCTCAAAGATATGTACTCCGGCTCCGGCAACCCTATGCGAGTCTTTCAACTGCAAGATGAACTCGATAGGGTGGCCCAAGACGACCGTACCATCTCCGAGTACGCGGCCCTGTTGAAGAAGTATTGGTCTGATCTGGATCATTATGATCCTCTTGGGATGGAAGATGCACAAGTCGAACCAGCCTTCGCAAAGTACTTTCAGACGTTCTTGGCTTATATTTCCCGGCAGCGTATGATGAAATTCCTGAAGGGACTACACACTGTATTTGAGCAGCGACGGAATATCCTCCTTTCCCAACCCACGCTCCCGACCTTGGAAGAAGCTATAGCTGTTATGACACAGGAAGAAGCTCGACTGAAGTTGATGCCCAATAAGGGCTCCTTCCAGGCGGAGCCAGCTGCGGTTGAAAAGTCTGCCCTTGCTGCCTTCAATCAACCTCCGTCTATGGGTGGTGTTTGTCACAATTGTGGTGACTCCGGACATTACATCCGATTTTGTCCAAAACCCTTGCGCAATCAGTCTACTGATCGAGGACGGGGTCGTGGAGGCCGACGTGGTGGTAGAGGAGGATATGCTGGTCGAAGGGGCGGCCACAAAGCAAATCTGGCGGAAGAAGGGGGAGAGCATCACCTGGCTGAAATAACCCCGCTTGAGCGGGAGTTTCTTGAGAGGTTGCGTGGCACGAAGCTGGGTTCGGCCGACAGTCCTGGGGCGTCTTCCACCTCGGGAGATCACTTCACTTGCTTTGTCCAAACCCGCACCGATGATTCTGCACGTGCTCTTGCATCTATCCATCAGCCAGGATGGATTATGGACTCTGGGGCATCTCGCCATGTCACGGGGTCCCATGGTGCATTTCGAAAATATACTCCCCTACCATTGTCGGAGAGTATTCAGACCGCTGATGGTACATCCAGCCCTGTAATGGGTAAAGGCACTGTCGCATGCACCCCTTCCATCACTCTAACCAATGTCCTTCATGCTCCATCTTTTTTTGTCAATCTTCTATCCATTAGTGCCATTATACTTGATCTTAACTGTACTGTTTCCTTTGACATTTCTCAGGTGACTTTTCAGGAGAAAGGGACAGGACGACGACTTGGGACTGGCACATGACATAAGGGGCTTTGGTATTTAGACATGACTGGACTGGACAAAGCATTGGCATCCTTGGTAGCAGACGCACCACCAGAAGCTTCCTGTCGCAGTGTTGAAGCCGACTTGCTACTCCACCACCAGCGTGTCGGTCATTCCTCTTTTCCGGTTATTGGTCGAATGTATCCGTCCTTATATCAAAGGGCTAATAAAGAGAAGTTATTTTGTAATGCTTGTGCTTTGGGAAAACATACCAGAAGCTCGTATGTGAGCACAGGGAATAGGAGTTCAGCTGCTTTTGACATGATCCATTCAGACGTATGGGGCCCTTATCCTACAATCGGGATTAACGGCTTTCGATGGTTCGTCACCTTTATTGATTGTTATACCCGTGTGACATGGGTCTACCTTCTGAAGAATAAAAGTGACGTCCTTGAGGCCTTTCAGGACTTTCATCAACGAGTGGAAACACAATATGGCGCTAAAATTAAGTGTTTTCGATCCGACAATGGGACGGAGTATACGAATAAGCGGGTTGCTGAGTATTTTTCAACTCATGGAATACTTCATCAAACTTCATGTGCTTATACTCCGGCTCAAAATGGTGTGGCGGAACGAAAGAACAGACACTTGCTGGAAGTTGCACGGACGATGATGCTGGCTATGAATGTCCCGAAGCACTTATGGGGGCAGGCTATATTGACGGCCTCTTATCTCATCAACAGAATGCCATCTCAGGTATTGGACTGGAAGACACCATTGGAGATGCTTACTGGAGCTAATACATACACTGTTCTACCAAAAGTTTTTGGATGTGTATGCTTTGTCCAGGATAATCGGCCAGGCGTTGGCAAACTGGATCCTCGGGCAGTTAAATGTGTATTTGTCGGTTACACGGCGACTCAGAAGGGTTATGCCTGTTGGAGTCCAGTCGAACGGAAGATGTTTGTCAGCATGGACGTTACTTTCAGAGAACTCGAACCATACTATGGTTCGGATGAAGGTTCCGCATTTGGTGACACACCTAACACAGATGGTGTTCGATGTGAGGGGGAGATAATAAGCCCAAATGTGGTCGTTGGATCGGTTCCGTGTCCGGTTGGAGAAAACTGGACGAAAGGGGGAGAGCACAGTGACTCAGATACAGAAAATGAAGAAGAAGATCCATATGTTACGCAGGGGGAGCAGCAGACAAGGGAAAAGGAGCTCCAAGTCTACAAAAGAAGACAACAGAAGTCCAGTACTGTGCCTATGCCATGCCCTGTGCCTACTGTACCAAGTCCCTTGTCTACTCCTGCTCCAACTCCTGAAGATGTTGCCCCCGCACTGAATCACTCGGATTCTGATGTGGATCTCTCCGACTCAGATGGTACAATCTCTACACCACATATTGCTCCCTTAAGGAGATCTTCTCACATCAATGCGGGTAAGGCTCCTGCTCGTTTTGATGATTACGAACATGACATTGCCAACTTCTTGTCTTATTCTAACATTTCTTCGAATTATCGAGCCGTCATTGCATCGTTAGACTCTACTTCGTTGCCCAAGTGTTGGCAGGAAGCAAAGAAAGATCCAAGGTGGAAAGCTGCAATGATGGAAGAACTTGGAGCACTGGAGAAAAATAAGACATGGAAGCTGGTTCCATTACCCAAAGGGAAGAAAGCTGTGGGATGCAAATGGGTGTACACAGTGAAAGAGACGCCAGAAGGAAAAGTAGAGCGGTACAAGGCGAGGTTGGTTGCAAAAGGATTCACACAGTCATATGGAATAGACTATGATGAGACTTTTGCCCCAGTAGCAAAAATGAGCACCGTAAGAACTCTGGTCTCCATTGCAGCGAACTATGGATGGAAGCTGTACCAGTTGGATGTGAAGAATGCCTTTCTTCATGGGGACCTGCAAGAAGAAGTATACATGGAGCTCCCGCCTGGGTGCTATGCGACGGAATCAAACGGAGGGACGTCGCAAGGAAAGGTGTGTAAACTGAAGAAGTCACTATACGGGCTCAAGCAATCCCCTCGAGCCTGGTTTGACAGATTCAGAAAGGCTGTTACAGGCATGGGATACCGTCAAACAAATGCAGATCATACGGTCTTCCTTCAGCATGCAAGAGGGCACATCACTATACTTGCTGTATATGTGGATGATATAGTGATCACAGGTGATGATGAAGTCGAGATCACTAAACTGAAGTCAAAACTCGCGAAGGAGTTTGAAGTGAAAGATTTAGGAGCGATGAGGTACTTTCTAGGTATCGAGGTGTGTGAAGGCGAACAAGGAATTGTTCTCTCACAGAGAAAATACACACTAGATCTGCTGAAGGAGACAGGGATGCTGGGATGCAAAGCAGCGGTCACTCCAATTGACCAGAAGTGCAAGTTGGGAGCAGAAACAGGAGAGCCCGTTGATCGTGAAAGATATCAACGACTTGTAGGGAGATTGATTTATCTGGGACACACTCGCCCTGATATCTCATTTGCGGTGAGTGTAGTGAATCGATACATGCATGATCCAAGAAAGGGTCATATGGAAGCAGTATTTCAGATCTTGAGGTATCTGAAAGGAACGCCGGGAAAGGGGCTATGGTTCAAGAAGAATGGACGCATAGAAGTTGAGGGATACTGTGATGCAGACTGGGCGAGTTGCATAGACGACAGAAGGTCTACCACGAGATACTGTGTTTTTGTAGGAGGAAATCTGGTCTCATAGAGAAGCAAGAAACAGTCTGTGGTAGCACGGTCGACAGCTGAAGCAGAATACAGAGCAATGGCTCTGGGAGTGTCAGAGTTGCTATGGGTGAAAGCATTGCTGACAGAGTTGAAGCTGGATAAGGGAGCACCATTGCGTCTTCTGAGCGATAGTCAAGCTGCAATAAGTATAGCTAACAATCCAGTTCAGCACGACAGAACGAAGCACATCGAGATTGATCGATTCTTCATCAAGGAGAAGCTGGAACACGGGATACTGAAGATTGACCATGTCCGCTCAGAAGAACAAGTTGCAGACTGTCTGACTAAGGGTCTTAGTTCATTAAGTCTGTCGAAGCTATGTAACAAGATGGGGATGATCAATATCTATCGCCCATCTTGAGGGGGAGTGTTGAGAATCAATAAGGGACTTTTAGTCCCACATCGGAATATGTAGTATGTAGAGGAGCTAGGCTCCCTATAAGTAGTGAAGTAGTCCATCAATAAAATTATCCAACCATTATTTTCTACAATAATCCTGGAGGCTGGGAAGAAGCAACCAAAACCTGAGACAAATTGATAACCCTGAATAAGCATGTCAAATAAAACCTGAAGGTGTAAATAAATAACATACCGTTAATTTAAACAAAAAGAAGAAATATACCTGATCGAAGTTGCACTCTTCGGCTCTTTAGAGAATAGAATCCGTCTATGATAGAATCTGAGTCAATATCTTCAGCAATTTCTCGTTCAATGTAAATAACCATAGCATCGGCTAAGAATCATTTTACTTCTCAAATTAGTTTTAATAAGCTTCATAGCTGAAAATGCTCGTTCTGTAGTTGCTGTGGACACAGGAAGAGTTAAAACAAGACGTATCAACTTGTCTATCAGATTGTAGTACTGTGACTTGTTTGTTTCAACTAATGACCGGCATAACTCAGAAATGGTTGATATATTTTGGAACTTCTCATGGTGAAGTACATAAAAGGAAGACTACGAGCCGCTGCCGGTTGGACTGGAGAGGACGAGGGAAGGGAGGAGCAGCCATCGGCGCACCGCCGGTCGGACTGGAGAGCAGCGGGGGAAGGGGTGAGTGAGCAGAGCCGCTCGGGCCTCGGGGAGAGCTGCCTTTCGTAACTTTCGTTGAAACTTTTTTATTTTGACAAGAGAAACAAAAGTCAGCTTTAGCTTTTGTTTTGGTAACTAGACACCTGCCATCTCTCACTGGGCTGAGCCATCTCAGCTGACCATCCATTTAACTATATAAAAAAAAACGTTAGCAATTTTTTTTTGCACTGGACTACAGTCCAGTGCACACTCACAGTCTCTCCGACCCTGCGGGGAGTGCATGGATCCTATTTTGGAACATATATGGTAAGAAAATATATGATTGGATTTTCATATTTACTTTGATCATATATTTATGATTGGACCCTTCATATAGTAGCTTTCCATATAATTGGGCTTCCAATTATAGTAAGCCAATTATGGTAAGCCAATTATGATTAGATTTTCATTAAATATATGATTGATGCATATTAGAAGTTTCCATATATATTGGCATTCCATGTACGAATTACCAAGAGCTTATAAAAGGTTGATGCATGCTAGTTGAAAACTCATCTCAAAACAAGAGTGCTTTACAATCTTTGAGCGAGAGAGAGGATTAAGGACTATTGTGAAGGAGAGATTGCTTCGAATAATTTTTCGGCATCTCTTGTTCTTCGGAATCCGCAATCAAAAGTTTTCTTCTTTCAAGTGAGTTGTGGTGATCCGTGTTGGATCGGGAGGACTTGTAGAGGATGTATTCTCTTTAGGCTTAATTGCAACTTGATACCCTCAACTATTCCTGTTTTTCAACTTAATACCCTAAACTTTTTTTTTTTGTAACAATTTGATACCCCGAATATTTTTTTGGACGAAAATACCCATGCTCAAACTTGAAAATTACCCCCCACTTCGGCCACCCCCTCCCTCCCGCCCCGTCCCCCCTCGGGCCACCCCCTCTTCCGCTTTCGGCCACTCCCCCCCTCCTGCTTCCGACCGCCTCTCCCCTTCCTGCTTCCGTCCACCCCCCCCTCCGATCCAGCCGCCCGCCCCCGCCTCTCCCCCTAGGGCGCTGCAGCATGGGAGGAGGGGGGCTGGGGAGGGAGGGCGGGAGGGTGGACGGAAGCGGAAGGGGGGGAGGCGGCCGGAAGCGAGAGGGGGGGGAGGCGACCGAAAGCAGGAAGGGGGGTGACCGGAAGCGGGAGAGGGGGGTGAACGGAGTGGGGGCGGGGCGGGAGGGAGGAGGTGGCCGGAGTGGGGGAGGGAAAGGGGGGAGGGGAGAGGGAAGGGATAAGGGCATTTTCGGAATTTTTAAAAGTTTAGGTATGAAGTTGAAAAAAAATAGTTGAGGTATTAAGTTGTTGAGTAAAAAAGTTTATGGTATCAAGTTAAAAAACTGAATTATTTGAGGGTATCAAAGTGCAATTAAGCCTTCTCTTTATTCCATTAGTGGAGGTTTTTCAGGGTTGGACTCTGATCGTCCCGTGGTTTTTCTCGCAAGGGTTTTCCACGTCAAAAATCTTTGTGTCTGCGATTGTGTTTGGCTTTTTTTGTTTGTGTGCTTTTGCTCGGTTCTCTCGCAGGACTTTCTGGTTTGGAAAAACGGTTTTCGTGCTTCGTTCCCAACAAAGTGGTATCAGAGCTTTGGGTTCAAAGAAGTGTCAGGAGTTGACAGTCAAACCAGGAAGCAAAGATGGACGCGAAGCCGGTGCACATGGTGAACCTGAACGGTACCAACTACCATTATTGGCAGAGCAAGATGAAGGATTTGCTGTTCGTCAAGAAGCTGCATCTTCCAGTATTTGCATCCGAGAAGTCCAGTGACAAATCCGATGAGGACTGGAACTTCGAGAATATACAGGTGTGTGGGTACATGCGACAGTTCGTTGACGAGAACGTGTACAACCACGTTGCCAATATTAAGCATGCGAAGACGTTGTAGGAGAGGCTGGAATCTTTGTACGCAAAAAAGACCGGGGTAAACAAACTGTTCCTGATCCGGATGATGATGGGTCTGCGGTACAAAGATGGTGCATCTATTACGGATCACTTGAGTGAGTTCCAGGACGTGGTGGACCAGCTATCCTCGATGGGAGTCAAGTTCGACGATGAGGTTCAAGGACTTTGGTTGCTATGTACATTGCCAGACTCGTGGGAGACCGTACGAGTATCTATGATCGCTTCTGCTCCGGAAGGCGTGGTCAGTCTAGAGTTTGCCAAGAACAGGGTACTGAATGAAGAGATGCGGAGACGTTCTCAGGGCACTCCATCCACATCCTATCACTCAGAGGCACTAGTTTCAGAGAGCCGTTGAAGGGACAAAAGCAGGGGTCCAGGTGGTGGCAGAGACAAGAGCAAAGGGAAGTCCAAGGGTCGGTACGAGGACTCGGAGTGTTACCATTGTGGCAAGAAGGGCCACATGAAGCGGAACTGTTTCGCTTGGAAGAGAGAGAAGAAGGGCGACAAGGGGAAGCAAGATGAGAACACTACAGCGGTGGCTTCGATACATGGAGGCGATGTGATCATCGTAGGTGATGAGGTTATCACAAACCTTGCATGCGATGATAATTCTTGGCTGATGGACTCAGGGGCTTCAGCGCACGTATCTCATAACAGGACACTATTTGCAACTTACACGACATGCGACTGTGGAGTGTTGAAGATGGGTAATAGAGATGTGTCGAAGGCGGTTGCCATTGGAGATGTGCATTTGAGGACGAAGACGGGTGCAGTTCTTGTTCTCAAAGATGTTCGTCATGTCCCTGATATCCGTTTCAACCTGGTGTCGGTTAGAAGGTTGGATGACGAGGGATTTGTCATGCCCCGATCCCGGAGGATCGAAAACTAGCCACTGGACGTGATGCCGTACAAGTCTAGATTGCACTTGTACAAGGCAAAACCATTACAGTTCCTGGTATTTCTCAGAAAACATCAATAACGCAGCAAAACCAAGCAGATAATTTGAAGTCACACAAGATATGAAGAAATGTATCTCTTTATTGATAATCATAATGGATTACAAGACTTGCAGCAGAATACAGAGTTTACAACTGATTACAAGACTCTTGAATAGCCGACTGAATGTATACACTTGCCCTTTGGACTACAACTGAATGTACCGACTTCTTTACAATGAACTTGCCAACTTGGCTACAATCTCACCGGTACAACTGAGTTCCACTGTTCCATACATTATGTCCCGTATAGCAGAAGACATCGTCTTGAAAGAAGAGCTTCTGCACACCCATCCGATTCATCGATGCCAAGCACTGATTCACAGAATTTCCCCCAAGCAAATACCTGTAATATTTCCCACAACGTGGGTCAGTACATCATCAATGTACTGGCGAGCGGTGCTGGCCCAACTCACCTAAGAAGACAACACTAAGTAATCATGTTACAGAACATTATTAACAGTGGTCTTTCTTGTTGCCTTAGGGTCAATTTCATGTTATAGCCGACAAGAAGTAAAGCATGCAAATCTCATAGCCAACATAATTTAAAGCATGCAGTTATCACCCTTTGGTGATTCTTACCCACGGTCGTGTAGCCATCCCTGTACATTTATAATACTTACTCTGCCTGCACAAGACATTGTTAGGAACAATATCATGATTCAATATAAATATCACCATTCAGGTGATTCTTACCAACAGTCGACATCCTTCCCTGTATTTGAGTAATAACTTACTCTGCCTGCATAAGACATCATTAGCATCTGACCTATCTATATAAAGGTCACTGGCGACACGCCATCTTGGACCGACTTACAGGTATACAGCGCCCTTGCCAGTGCAGGTAGCTAGCCCCACTGCAAGTCCTGTATACCGTGCTACAACTTCAGCACTACTACTACTTCAGCATTGGTTTCTCCCAGGACGAACCGGGTTCCATGGCCCAGGAATACCGTTCGAGAAACCACCTTGTCGACAAGTTGTCCATGACCATGCAACTATATGCAACTTATCTAAGAAGAAAACATATAATGCATGATAAGAAAAACTAAGTAATTCAGCCACCATTCTCATTCATATTACCATCTTGCCATCTAGCCATCTTGCCATCTTTTCAGGATCTTGGCGTAATCAACATTCTACATCGGCGATAGGATAATAGAATGTTGTTACCCAATCCCTTATACCACATCTTTGATACCATACATCTTTCCAACCAACTCAATGTACTCACCGCCCAATTCCTGGGACTTAGCATCTGTTTTGGCAACATTTATTTAAATGCAGTTCAAGCATACTCACTGCCCAGTTCTTGGGTCTTAATATATGTGTTACCAACTATTCATCGAGCCAAAGCTCGATATACACACCATCCAAGTATTTGGGACTTTGCCTTCACCTGTCATGTAATTCATCGCAACAGCGTACAAGCATACAATTTATTTAGTCACAACAGTTTACGTTCAGGTGATTATTATCTTTCATTATCTTTCCAAATTCCATGCAAGGTGTTATCGAACAACTCAATATGAAACATAGCATACTCATCCTTATTTTAAGCGTGAAGCTAAAGGATCTTTGAAGGGTTCAACACTACTCACATTCATAGGACGATTTCTGCCACGATCACATAGCCTTCCAAGCGATCCTTCGCATAATCCCAAGTCCAACAAGGCTTCATCGAACCAACCATCCATCATAAGGCATCTTGCGGGTCGGGGCACTACAATATATACCACTCAGAAAAAGTTTCGTCCTCGAAACTTAAAACAAAACTCATCCCCAAAACTTCAACCAACTCTTCATGAAACTTCTCAACGATCAACTTTGCACCATTTAATATTTCTCCGCAATCTTCCGATTGATTTCAAGTAATGTACCGTCTCGATAGAACATCCCAATTGATTCAAAATACTTTACCATCCTTTTTGACCTTTCCTCCAACACTCGTGCAATCCTTAGCACATGATAATCCTCCCCGTGGCTTCGTTTGAATTCAGTATACCACTTAGTTGGAATCATACACATATTTTAGGCGTCCCCGAAATACATGCACTTCAGCCAAATTCAGTGATAGAGAAAGCGAACGAGCTACGGTGCAACTTCCTTTCCGAACATCAGTAATTCTTTTTGAGCATCTCGTAAAATCCCACTTTGTTTATTCAATATCCCAACCAACTAATAACACAATAGATGTTACCAATTCCAACTCGAGCAATTTTCCTCAACTGATCCAAAATTTTCCAAAGTATTTCGACTTAGATGTATCAAGTATTCCTTTCAAGTTCATTGTCATTCATGCCACCAAAGTTGATAAATCCTATAGCCACATTTCATTTCGATACCCCGATTCTCGTTGATCAATTCTTGTACTCATCATCGTTCGCATCCATACACTTTGTTTGTAACTTGTAAATTTTCCGATCATGATCCATCTTCCAAATCGCACCATCCATCAAATTGTACCACCATTCCACTCTGGTTACATTTTTCGCTGTACTCCAACATTTTCTTGTATTGATCAACCCAACATATTATCCTCTCGCATAAGCAACTCTCATATTCCAGCAACATTAATCCCGAGGGTCATTCCTATTCACATTCCCTCTCGCCGATCTCGGCTATATGCACTATCCCATCCCGTCGTTACATTTATTCTCAATTCTGATCCGATCAATGAAATTATTCCAACTGTCTCAAATCACTATCATCAATTTTTGCAGCTCAATATTAATCAACCAATCCAACCAGCTTTAACAATTTCCAGCATTCTAACCAAGGCAACTCAATTTTCGAAACCAACATGATCCGTCATCCCATCCAACATTATAACATCAAATTTCCCAAATATCTATTCCATTCCGAAGCTTACCTTCCAACACATCTTACTCATCAAACTATACTCACGCAACATCAATAAGGACATCCTACGGTTTTCCAACAGTCAACTTAGCATTCAGTCAAGTCTCTACGGCCAGCTATTCTAAGCCAAACCAAACATTCAGCTAGCTCATATGAGATGAGTAGCTATCAGGGACATACTTATCTCTTATCTTAGAGGCAACCAATTCTCATCATAGGGCTATTCTATGGTCTGACCAACTTAGGGACATGGGACACCACCCCAATCTTATGAACTTATTCCCAACACGGACAACTGAAGAACATAGCCAACCAATCTAAAACTTAAGCAACTAACCAACATTCTAGACAACCAACTGACACTCTAGTCAACCATCCGACATTCTAAGCAACCAACCAACAATCTAGGCAACCAGCCGACAATCTAGGCAACAAACCAACAATCTAGGGTCAAGTCTTTCTACCCGTACTCATACTCGGGCCATACCCAACGAAGTCTCATTCTAGACTTACCCGCAACCGACCAATTCTATCCAACAATCCTTATGGGTCAATCCCGAGGCTATTATATAAAACTTCTCAATCGAATATTCTAACTTTCAATTTTCACTTGCATAGACTTAGCATCACTTGTTCAATCCGACTTGCATCCTCATATCGTACTCAAATTGTTTATTTAATCGGGTCAACTATTCTGAGTCATAATCCAACATTGTTACCTCAATATTTTATCACTTACGATCTCTTTCTATGGTCTCTTCGCGACATATTTATTTTCCACATTCTTAGATCATCGATACGGTCCGTACCCCTTAACCAATAGCATAGGCAACTATAACATCGTATTTCTTCCGAGGCATCATTAATAAATTTTTTTCTAGCACCAACACGGTCATCTCTTAGCAATTTACGTTAACCATAAATATTCGTTTTTCATCATCTCCTTGTGATTCCATAAGAAGATTTACTATTCATGCACCGATCCAATCTCTATAGCACCAATCATCTACCATTCGTACTTCGATTATCCAATTGAATATGACATAACTTAATTAGCTAAGTCATAATCCCACAATTCTACATTCCACCCAACTTGTTATTCATGCGACAACATCACCTACCGACATGGTCTATTACATATCACTGCACCTCGATACTTATTTGTATTCCAGCCATTCGACTCTTATAAGGAACATCTACTCTTTCATGCATTAAGGAACAAGTACCCATTCTCTATGCCTCAAATAGTCAAGGGTCATAACTTTGTTAATTCGGGACACATCAAATTCTCTTAAGCCCAACTGCACATCGTGCTAAGATCATCTATTCCTCAATCCCATTCTCAATCCTTTCGGTCGTTGATGCAACTCTCTGCATCTTCTAAATCATTCGCAACATCCCGTTAAGTGTCTAACATCACCATCAATTTTGTCGATATCCAACATGCAATTTCTTTCACCCAATTCCATCATCGTTCAATATTCGGTCCCTAGTTGTTCTCGCAAAATCTTTCAATAGCAACATCACACCATCATTACTAAGCCTACAATCCTTTTACCCAACTGATTCAAGTACTCACCTGAATTTGAAATTCGTTTCCTTCCCAACCAAGGCAATCATTTCATATTCTCAATTCTCTTATTACCCAACATAATGCCAACCGACAAGGTCTAGCGATGGTTCATCTGAACACATCAAAATCTCACAACGGGTCATCCAACTTAACAATCAGGGGACACACCTAGCCGTCATGTAACAATCGTAAGGTCAGCTACGATTCGATACCACCCAATACCTTATAGGTAAAGCAATCACAAAATCATAAACACATCAAGGGTCAAGGGACATCTTATCACGACGAGGGTATATGTAATATACCACTCAGAGCTCAAGCCAATCCGACACAATATTCCCTCGCATCAAACCAACGTCCAATATGGACAATCCATCCTGCAGTGGTTATGCTGACCACAAATATCGACTCAAGATTCTGTCGATTCCCATTCACTGAAATCCATGCACATTCTGTTCCAACATGCCAAGCCATCACCCACGGTCGATTGCTGCATAACAATCGATCTCAAAGAATCCCACACATAAGACATCCAGCATACATCACAAACTTATTATCACATCGCATCATTGTTATTCTTTTTGGTATCTTTTAGAAATTCAACAAAGCACACATATCACAGCCCACATATTTAGACTTATTGTATGGAACACCCAATGAGAGGTTAGAATGATCAATGGACTTTTAGTCAAGGGAACAACTTAGAATAGTTTGGAAGTAACACAGAATAATCGCAGAAGCACTATGAGTCATCATAGAGGCAACTTTAATTTCATCGCGGAAGCAACTTTGAGTATTCGCGGAAGCAACTTTGATTCACCACAGGAGCAACTTTGAATAGTCGCAGAAACAATCTTTGAATCATCGCGGAAGCAGCTTAGAATCATCTTAGTAGCAACATTGATTCGAAACAAATCGAATAGGAATCCAAGGAAGTAAAGTCGTGCTCTGATACCATTATGTCATGCCCCGATCCCGGAGGATCGAAAACTAGCCACTGGACGTGATGCCGTACAAGTCTAGATTGCACTTGTACAAGGCAAAACCATTACAGTTCCTGGTATTTCTTAGAAAACATCGATAACGCAGCAAAACCAAGCAGATAATTTGAAGTCACACAAGATATTAAGAAATGTATCTCTTTATTGATAATCATAATGGAATACAAGACTTGCAGCGGAATACAGAGTTTACAACTGATTACAAAACTCTTGAATAGCCGACTGAATGTATACACTTGCCCTTTGGGCTACAACTGAATATACCGACTTCTTTACAATGAACTTGCCAACTTGGCTACAATCTCACCGATATAACTGAGTTCCACTGTTCCATACATTATGTCCCGTATAGCAGAAGACATCGTCTTGAAAGAAGAGCTTATGCACACCCATCCGATTCATCGATGCCAACCACTGATTCACAAGATTTCCCCCAAGCAAACACCTGTAATATTGCCCACAATGTGGGTCAGTACATCATCAATGTACTGGCGAGCGGTGCTGGCCCAACTCACCTAAGAAGACAACACTAAGTAATCATGTTACAGAACATTATTAACAATGGTCTTTCTTGTTGCCTTAGGGTCAATTTCATGTTATAGCCGACAAGAAGTAAAGCATGCAAATCTCATAGCCAACATAATTTAAAGCATGCAGTTATCACCCTTTGGTGATTCTTACCCACGATCGTGTAGCCATCCCTGTACATTTATAATACTTACTCTGCCTGCGCAAGACATTGTTAGGAACAATATCATGATTCAATATAAATATCACCATTCAGGTGATTCTTACCAACAGCCGACATCCTTCCCTGTATTTGAGTAATAACTTACTCTGCCTGCATAAGACATCATTAGCATCTGACCTATCTATATGAAGGTCACTGGCGACACGCCATCTTGGACCGACTTACAGGTATACAGCGCCCTTGCCAGTGCAGGTA
Organism: Iris pallida; assembly: GCA_029216955.1. NCBI lineage: Eukaryota > Viridiplantae > Streptophyta > Magnoliopsida > Asparagales > Iridaceae > Iris > Iris pallida. The sequence goes on from JANAVB010018739.1 coordinate 15,097, forward strand.
GCTAGCCCCACTGCAAGTCCTGTATACCGTGCTACTACTTCAGCACTGCTACTACTTCAGCATTGGTTTCCCCCAGGACGAACCGGGTTCCATGGCCCAGGAATACCGTTCGAGAAACCACCTTGTCGACAAGTTGTCCATGACCATGCAACTATATGCAACTTATCTAAGAAGAAAACATATAATGCATGATAAGGAAAACTAAGTAATTCAGCCACCATTTTCATTCATATTACCATCTTGCCATCTAGCCATCTTACCATCTTTTCAGGATCTTGGCGTAATCAACATTCTACATCGGCGACAGGATAATAGAATGTTGTTACCCAATCCCTTGTACCACATCTTTGATACCATACATCTTTCCAACCAACTCAAAGTACTCACCGCCCAATTCCTGGGACTTAGCATCTGTTTTGGCAACATTTATTTAAATGCAGTTCAAGCATACTCACTGCCCAGTTCTTGGGTCTTAATATGTGTTACCAACTATTCATCGAGCCAAAGCTCGATATACACACCGTCCAAGTATTTGGGACTTTGCCTTCACCTGTCATGTAATTCATCGCAACAGCGTACAAGCATACAATTCATTTAGTCACAACAGTTTACGTTCAGGTGATTATTATCTTTCATTATCTTTCCAAATTTCATGCAAGGTGTTATCGAACAACTCAATATGAAACATAGCATACTCATCCTTATTTTAAGCGTGAAGCTAAAGGATCTTTGAAGGGTTCAACACTACTCACATTCATAGGACGATTTCCGCCACGATCGCATAGCCTTCCAAGCGATCCTTCGCATAATCCCAAGTCCAACAAGACTTCATCGAACCAACCATCCATCATAAGGCATCTTGCGGGTCGGGGCACTACAGGATTCTTTAGTCTCTTCGGGAATAATCAGTAGAAGCTTTCCAGAGGTTCGATGGTGATTGCCAGAGGAAGCAAGAAGTCTGGTCTCTACTATATGGAGGATAGCGCACAGGAGGCACAAGAGGTGAACGCAGTCAGTGATGCGTCTACCGAGTTGTTGCACAGACGGCTCGGCCATATCAGCGAGAAGGGGATGAGCTACTTGGTGAACAGGAAGGTGATTCCAGGGCTCAAGTCTACAAAGTTGGAGAAATGCAAGCACTGCTTAGCTGGAAAGCAAAATAAGGTGTCTTTCCAAAGTCACCCAAGTTCAAGGAAGCCGGCGTTGCTCGAGTTGATTCACTCGGATGTCTGCGGTCCTATGAAGGTAAAATCTATTGGTGGTGCTTCTTACTTTGTAACTTTTATTGATGACTGTTCCAGGAAGGTTTGGGTCTATGCCTTAAAGACCAAGGATCAGGTGCTGCCCACTTTCAATGAGTTTCAGACCTCTGTTGAAAGAGAGACGGACAAGAAGTTATTGTGTGTTCGGTCCGACAACGGCGGCGAATACATTGGTCCCTTTGATGCGTATTGCAGAGAGCAAGGGATACGACACCAGAAGACTCCGCCCAAGATACCTCAGCTCAATGGTGTAGCGGAGCGCATGAACAGGACACTGATGGAGAGGGTGCGGTGTTTGCTGTCAGAAGCAAATTTGCCAGGCAGTTATTGGGGTGAGGCTCTTCTCACAGCTGCTTATGTTTTTAGTTTATCTCCTAGTGCTCCTTTGCAGGGTGATGTGCCTGACAAAGTATGGTACGACAAAGAACCGTCATACAATCACCGACGAGTGTTTGGTTGTAAGGCCTTCGTGCATGTACCGAAGGACGAGAGGTCCAAACTTGAGCCAAAGACGAGGTGATGCGTCTTTGTCGGCTACGGTCGGGACGAGTTTGGCTATAGACTCTACGACCCAGTGGAAAGAAAGCTCTACAGAAGCAGGGACGTGGTATTCGTCGAGGATCAGACTATGACCAACACTCAAGATTTCGAGATGCCTTCTGAGGCTGAGAAATTGCCTGAGTTAGAGTCATTTCGCTTCGAGCAGTTTCCAGAGGACATCGCAGAGGATCCAGTTATGGGGGAGCCAGTGCATGGAGTTGCTCCCAACCTTGATCATCAGCCTGCTGATAGTGGTCAGGGTGTCTCTCAAGAGGATGAGCATGTCGGAGAGGCAATTCCTGAAGGGGAGGAGGCTGTTGGTATACAGCCAGCACCAGTGGCTCCATTGAGAAGGAGCGAGAGAGATCGTTGACCATCTACGAGATACTTACCGGGTGAGTATGTGCTAATGACTGACGGGGGAGAGCCCGAAAGCTTTACAGAGGCTATGAAAGACGAACACAGGCAGGAGTGGATGCAAGCTATACAGGAGAAGATGAGTTTCTTACACGCCAATTCCACTTATGAGCTGGTGCGGTTGCCAAAGGACAAGAAGGCTTTGAAGAATCGATGGGTGTTTAGAGTGAAGCAGACGGATGATGCTACTCACCCTCGATACAAAGCGAGTCTGATAGTTAAAGGCTACGGTCAACAGAAATACGTGGATTATGATGAGATCTTTTCGCCAGTCGTCAAGCAATCGTCTATTCGGGTGGTGCTAGCATTGGCAGCCAATTTCGACTTGGAGGTCGAGCAGATGGACGTGAAGACGGCATTCCTCCACGGTAATTTTGAGGAGGAGTTATACATGGAGCAGCCAGAGGGATTCTGTGAGAAGGACAAGTCAGATTTGGTCTGCCGGTATAAGAAGAGCTTGTATGGTCTGAAGCAGTCTCCGAGACAGTGGTTCAGAAAGTTCAAGTCGTTTATGGGGGAGCATGGTTATGCACGGACTACGTCGGACCATTGCGTATTTGTGAGGTACTTTGTCAATGATGATTTCATCATTTTATTGCTCTATGTTGATGACATGCTATTAGTGGGTCGAAATACCACTAGGATAGCGGAGTTGAAGCGCCAACTGGACGTAGCATTTTCTATGGAGAATTTGGGTGTAGCAAAGACTATTCTTGAGATGGAGATCAGCCGAGAGAGAGAATCCAAGCTTCTACAATTGTCACAAAAGAAGTACATTCACCGGGTACTTCAGCGTTTCGGGATGGACGGGTCGAAGAAAGTAAGTTGCCCCATTGCGGCTCACTTTAAGTTCACTGAGGAGCAGTGTCCATCTACCGAGGACGAAAAAGAAGATATGGAACGGATTCCATATGCCTCAGCTGTGGGAAGTCTTATGTATCCTATGGTGTATACGAGGCCAGACATCGTTCATGCAGTTGGTACAGTTAGCAGGTACCTTTCAAATCCTGGAAGGGTACATTGGAGTGCGGTCAAGTGGATTCTACGATACCTTCAGGACACTGCTGATTGGAGACTTTCTTTTGGTAGTGAAGAGCCGAAGCTGGTTGGATATACCGACGCTGATATGGCTGGAGATGTAGACACGAGACGATCGACTTCGTACTATGTGATGATGTTTGCTGGATGAGCGATATCGTGGCAGTCGCGGTTGCAGAAGTGTGTTGCCTTATCGACGTCGGAGGCAGAGTACATTGCGGCGACGGAGGCTTGCAAGGAGTTGCTGTGGATGAAAAAACTGTTGCAGGAAATGGGGCTGAAACAAGAGCAGTATACTTTGCTTTGCGACAGTCAGAGTGCTATCCACCTTGTGACGAATCAGACCTTTCATAGTCGGTCCAAGCACATCGAGACTCGGTATCATTGGATACGGAATGTGGTGAAAAGAAGGACGCGATGCTTGAGAAGGTCCATACTGATGACAATGGAGCAGACATGCTCACGAAGGTTCTACCAAGGAAAAAATTTGAGTTCTGCAGGCAGATCGTCGGGATGACGACCTCCTCCACATAGTTGTGAAGGGAAAGATTTGTTGGAGTTGGTGGGGTTCCCAACCTATGTGGAGAATATCCCGGAGAGCGACGAGCGCCATCCGTGTGTCGGAGAAGCTCGGGGAGTGCATGGATCCTATTTTGAAACATATATGGTAAGAAAATATATGATTGGATTTCCATATTTACTTTGATCATATATTTATGATTGGACCTTCATATAGTAGCTTTCCATATAATTGGACTTCCAATTATGGCAAGTCAATTATGATTGGATTTCCATTAAATATATGATTGATACATATTGGAAGTTTTCATATATATTGGCCTTCCATGTATGGATTACCAAGGGCTTATAAAAGGGTAATGCATGCTAGTTGAAAACTCATCTCAAAACAAGAGTGCTTTACAATCTTTGAGAGAGAGAGAGAGGATTAAGGACTATTGTGAAGGAGAGATTGCTTCGAATAATTTTTCGGCATCTCTTGTTCTTCGGAGTCCGCAATCAATTTTTTTTTCCTTTCAAGTAAGTTGAGTCCGCAATCAAAAATTGTTCTTCGGCTCTGATGTTATGGAGTTCACTTCTCAATAATCATTCCTACTTGCTATGAGGGATATCTCATGGACTAAATTGAAGTTGATCACATCATCTACTATGGGATCTGAGGACACGGTTGTCAAATAACTAACACAAAAGATGTTCAAAGGGGAACTTAATCAGAGGTCCCATGTGAGTGAAATTGGAGTTCATTGACACGCGAGAGATCTTGAAATTCTCTTGAACCATTACATACAGACAAAGGGAACTGAGGAGATCCTACGGCAAAAGGGTGGAAGAACCAGGGCCGACCCTGAGCTCATGGGGGTCCAGGACGAACTTTCAAAATAACGTCCCCCGTACATAATGTAAAAAATATTTAAAAACTTTTAAAAAATAACTACAACCAAGGATTGAACTTAGACCTTTAGTAAGGAGTCTATATAGTCCTAACCACTACACCACAATGACTTTATCTTATAGAGGGCAAAATATGCTAGTTCTAGTTTGAGATACAAAACTATGAACATTATTTATTTTAAAACTATTTTTTGGGGCCCCTCATGATCCGTGGGTCCTGGACGGTCGTCCTGGGCCAGGGCTGGTCCTGGGAAGAACAATTTGGAAAGGACTTCACCAGTCAAAAGGAAACTAGATTTGTTGTCTGCTGAACTTGACAAACTCAATCCAAATGTGATGCATTTGTTTTAGTACTTTATAAAGATGGGAACTAGATAGCAATTTTAGTAGTGATGACAAAGAAGGCATTGTTGGGAACTTGCATTCTCTTAAGAGTTATTAGTTACAAGGATTTAGTGGCAAAATTGCTTCTCTCATCACATGTCCTTAAGATATCAATGCCAAACTCTTTCTAAAGCTTTTTTTAATACTTCGGATATCGTCACTGTCAATAGGTGAACTAAGATATTCATGTTAATGATGATGCAAAATTTAAAAAAAAAGAAGGTAAATGTAGAATGAATTGGATTTGTATGAGAATAATAGTGAATGTTAAAGTGAGCTCCGATCTCAAAGATTATGTGGTCAAAAATTGACGTAGAAAAAAAAATAATGTAAATTCTAGAATCTAGAAAGTTGTGCCCCAAATTGGAACTTACTATTCTATAAAATGAGTTCATACAATCTAGAATCTAGAAATTGGGAGGCTCAACCCTTAGGAGGTTATAACGGAACCGAATGAGTTCTATAGCGAAACCCTTAGGAGTTCATACTATTCTACAAAATGAGTTCATGAGTTCTATAACGAAAGTTGTGCCCCAAATTGGGAGGCTCAACCCTTATGGGTGGATTGGGACAAAAATTATAGAAATTGGAACTAGAGATGAAACTTACTACTCTACAAAATAAGCTCATACATTCTAAATCTAGAATCTAGAAAATGGGTTGAGCCTTACTAATGATGCTGTTACAAAGACCAGTAGATGCCCCTTAGGAGGGGTTATCCCTGGAATAAGGGCAGACACAACGAACTTGGGTCGAGACTGTAAAGAATGTGTAAAATATTTTTCTTATGGTACAAAGAACATGGCCGTCAACATAGTTATAACGGAAGATAATGATTTAGACGCCGGACTCGTAAATGTTGTAACGTCTTTTGTTGTTTCAACGACGGCAAATAGCTATTTGGCTATGTTTCCGTTTGGTTTATATGTATTCATCAAGGAAGTTATCAGAGAGAAACATCTCTGATGGTTGGGAGAAGCGACAGGATATTAGTAAATGGAGGCTAGAACTAAGGTTAGGCCTAAATCAACTTAGATTTATTGTAACAAATCCACTCTTCTAAAAATCAGCTTAGGCGTCAGGTGTCTGCCTAGTGTCCCTGACGTCCGACTATGCATGTTTTTCGGTTATATGGACAATTGTTACAATTTTCAGCATGATTTTCGTTTTGTTTTTTGAAACGCCTAGAACTAGGGGCGAGTATTATTCGATTTTGGACCGAAAATTGAACCAAACCGAACTGAATAAGAGATTTGGTTTGATTTTAAAAAAATCGGTTCGGTTTTGAAATTACTAAAAATTCTTATTCGATTTCGGTTTCGGTCCGAAACCGAAAACCCAATAATATATATATATATATATATATATATATATATATATATATATATATATATATATATATATATATATGTCCCCGTGGTCGTAGCCCGTTGGAAACGGTGGAGCACCCCGGCGCAGTGGCGCGGGTTCGAGCTCCCTTGGAGTCATGCCTCCAAGCACCATTAAGAAGTGGACACCAAAAAAATAAAATAAATAAATAAAAATAATATATATATATATATATATATATATATATATATATATATATATTAAAAAAAAATTACACATAAACTGTAAATTGAATAAACCGAATTGATTTATTTCGGTTCACTTTGATTTGGTTATGAGTCAATTCGGTTCGATTTCAGTTTTATTTATTTGATTTCGGTTATTCGATTCTGTTCGAACCAATTTAACCGAATGCTCACCCCTCCCTATAACTAGGTGGCCGTCTAGCCCGGTGCTCATCCTACTAGCGACTAGCGACTTCTACAACCTCCAACAAGTTATCCAGATTCCGTAAGCTCGGACGAATTGTTACCGAACGCCGAACTCGTGACTGTGAATTACGAATATAGGAATATACCAAACTAGCTCGGCTGCTCTCTAGATCATTCTAAAAATAGGAAAATCGAACGTATATGCATATATCAACAAAACTGAACCGTCAACAAAAGCCCTAACCGCAAATTGGGGAGTGATCTACTTTGCATCCGTCGATCCCGAGCTGGAACAGCCTGATGCCGTTCGCCCTCAGGAACAGCGCATTCGGATCCGGGTACGGCTCCGGGCAGAGGCACCTGCGCGCGCCCGATAGCCCGATAAGAAGATCATCGAGCGGACCAAGAAA
>JANAVB010018740.1:0-16911 GCA_029216955.1 Iris pallida
TACCTTGTCATAAGGAGTCAAAAGTATTTCCCATGTGGCCAATCGCGAGTTTAAGGCCCCAGGCTTGGTCATGAGGACCCTGAGGGGGTTGACTCGAGAGATGACATGGATTGTCTATCCGACCACGTAATTGTTTGCCGTTGATTATCAACACAAGAACTACAGAGGAACTATATATTGATTGCAAACTTTGAAAGTACAAAAGAGAGCCTAGAAAGAAATCCTAGGAAACAATCTAAGTACAATTTGTTTTGATTCTGGGGGTGACGATGGAGGCTCGGGAGAAGTGTAAGAACTATGCCTTACTCCTTGGACTATGAAACACTGTTTTTGCTCTTGAAAAAATTGCCAGCCTTTACCAAGGATGTGGTACCCTGCTATTTATAGTGATTTCTAAATGAAATATATTTTGGGCCGCATAGATGGCCATATGGCTGTAATAACACACGAGGACTCGGTCTTTGGCTGCCAGCTTGTAGATTTGTTGAGATTTCTTTGTTGCAAATCTGGGTAGTTGAGACTTGGTCAACTTGCCATGTGTCCTATCGCAGGATAGAATCAATCTGCTTGGGTCATTTTGGGCTGCATAGGTCTTTTAGTGTTCGGCCATGCTGGACCGCATAAGACTCATGTGGCTCAGGTCGTAATCTCCCTAAGCTACGTGTCCCTCAAGTAGTGCCACCAGTCCGCATACAGCTTGGAGACTTTTCAGCCACATAGATCCTGCATTCTGGGCCGCATAAGGCTCATGCAGCTCAGGTTGCAGTCACTCTTAGCTGCATGCAGTTTGGGCTGCATAGATTGAGCCGCATAAGGCTCTATTTGGACTCATGGATATTGTTTGTGGATTGTTTTTGTGTTGTTCTTACATTTATTCCAGATTTTTACATGTTCTTAGAATGTATTTTTCCATGTATCATAATGTACCATATTCCTATAATCTATATATATATATATATATATGGTTATATATATATATATCATTATCTATATATATATGTATATATATATATGGTGGGTTATATGTGGATATATTTGTGATGGGGTGATATTGTTTGTGTTTGGGAAGGGGACAACAGGTTCGGCCAAGGGGAGGTCGAGTGTATGTGTGTTTGTGTATGAGGAATAGGTTGAGAAGTTGTGTGAGTGGTGGTTGAGAGAGGAAAGATAGAGAGGGGTAGAGGAGTGTTGTGTGAGTGTTTAGAGGGAGGGGAAACCATTTCTTGGCTGTCCAAACACAGCCCATTGAACCCCCAAAAATCTGTCCTAAACCCACATTTTTACCACTCCAAAACAGCCCCTTGGACTGCCCAAGGACAGCCCTCTAACATTGCCTATAGTTGGCTATCCAACAGTCCAAGAACAGCCCTGTTTTCACCCTAATTGCTGTCTATATTACCCCAACAAAGACAGCCCCAAACCACTTGAAAACTGTCCCCATAACAGCCATGAACCTATCACAAAATCTGTCCATAACGCCAATATTTAGCCTATATTTCAGTCCCCTTGGACACTCAAAACAGCCCTCTAGTTCACCCCTTTAGCTGTCCACATGACAGTCCCAAAACCCCCTTCATACAGCCCAATTTTCCCTCTTACTTGCTGTCCTGAAAAGCCCACAAATAGCAGTCCCTTAAACCTTCATTTCAGTCCCTTAATCACCCTTTGATGGCTGCCCTTCACTGCCCAATGACAGTCCCCATATGACCCCATATCAGTCCCCAAATTGCCACTCTACCAGCCCCTTCATAACCCCACAAAATTAGTCCAACTTGGTCTACAAAACCAGTCCACACTTGCCTCAAATCAGCCCCACCATGACTCCAAATCAGTCCATGTTTTGGCCTTGTATGTGTGTGAGTGTTTGTGAGATATTGTGTGTGTGTGAGAGCTTAGTGAGTGAAACTAGTACCCTATAGTATAGCCTACATCTAAACTAGTAGAAAACCTATAGGAAACCTATGAGAGTGATGAATATAGGAGTGTGTCATGTGAGAGTGAGTGGTGTAGAAGGGTGTGGTAGGAAAAAGGGTAAAATTCATGATATAATAGGTAATAGGGTAAATCGATACCCCGTATCCCAACATGGCCTAGATACCTAGGATACCCAAATTTCTTGGTAGGAAACCTTAGATAGGTTGATATCTAGCTACCCTAAGGAGCCTAGGCTAGTACCATGGGTATTTGCGGGGTTTCATTGGTATTGGGCAAGGTATCGGGATTTACCTTAGAAGGGTAAATACTAGTTTTGCCTAAAAATATGATATTGTGTTAGAAGCCTAAGATAGAGTTAGAACTTGATTTCCATGGTTGGTAATGATCGAATATGGTGCTCATAGACTAGTTTTGACATCGGTTGACCTTTTTGACCAAAAGTCAACAAAAGTCAACCGAGAGTCAAACTTAGTCTTTAAGCGACCCGATTGACCGAAACCAATCCAGAGTTGACCAGTTGACTAAAAGTCAACAATTGGTCAACATTAGACTAGTTTGACCTAGGGTTGACCTAGAGTTGACCAGAGTTGACTTTTTGACCAAAAGTCAACTGTAAGTCAACCGTTGATCCCGATTGACCTAGTTTGACTTGGAATGACTCCCAGTGACCTTGTATGACCTAGTATGAACCAGTATGGCCTAGTATGACCCAGTTTGACCTAGATTGACCTAGTTTTGACTTAGACTTGCATTTATAGATTGTATTAGTTTTCATTTTCAGTTTTAAACCCTGTTTGACTCATAGTATCTTATTTTAGGTCTGTGATCACTCTGAGCGTATGTTCACCTTATCAGCTCAGGACCACAGGCGAGTACATTTACTAATAGTTTTTATTGTCTTGATATCTACTATATCTGATTCAGTCGTAGTGTTTTACTTGATTCCTGACATGACGTTTCACGGACTAGTATACGTCGGATCCTGTCATGAGATGTTATTCCTAGACTCCTTTGGTATATGAGTATGAGATATTCCTGTGTTCCTGTACTTATATAGACACTGATTTGGGAGTAGGCTGGCCCCCTGCTCTTGAACCCCGTGTCATGACGTGCCATGTCCGGATTCGTGATACTATTCGGGGATGGGGGAATTATTAGGGGTTATGTGATCAAGCCTTCCTGTAACTATACATTGCTAGCGCCATCCTTACCTCACGTAGGGTGTAGCAGATACCTCATTACCAGTTATCTAGGTTGGATGGCATGACTCTCCGTTGAGTACACCGCGGATTGCCGGGCCAAGTGGATAACCATCTCTTGCTTTCCTAGCCGATCACATATCGCTCTAATAGTTCAAATCATGTTTTTATATTTATTGTCATACCTTATATTTCTAGTTCAGCTTTACTTACTGTACTTTCACCATGCTATGATTCATTTCTCACATGCTCTACCTGCCTTTTATACGGTACCATGATTTGAGACTAAGTTCTGTTTGAAAGAAGGGTTACAACTCCGGTCCTTGTTTGGTTCAAGGGTTGTAACTCGGCTTTCAAATGGTTCCCAAGTCGCATATATCTTTTGTCTTGTATTTTATTATTGCTGTCTCTTATAGTATTTCTCAATTCATATGGAACTGCTGTTGGTGTTTGTACTTGCTCATTTTTCTGACAGGATACCGTTGACAAATTTTACAGATGACTCTGAGACTGACTGCCCGACCTACTATGGGGTTGAGTCTGATGGACTAGATTTAGACCGTGGCTTATTGGTAGAGCCACTGGACTTTGCTCACCCTGAGTAGCATAGTTTAGTTAGGTTTGCCTGGCCTGCGAGCCAGCTAGTAAATTTTCAGTTTGTAGTATCTTATACTTATATTATCTAAGACTCTGGATGTTGTGTTAGCTATTACTTGTGGATTTTGGACTCGTTTCCTGTTTTATCTATTATATCTCTTTTCATGCTATCTACCTTAGTTTTGATTATGTGATTGAGACTGTATTGCTATGTCACCTCCATTCGGAGTGTATATACTGTACGGGTACATTTATCTATTTTAGTCGTAGTATTTACAGACCCTATATACAGCATTCTACCGCCGATTCTGCGACATAGGCTGGACGTAACCACGTGCTCGTGCCCCTCTTTAGGGTGTGGGTCGTGACACATTTTTGTGGTGGCCCATGCAGGTCAGTATCGCAACTAGTACGAACTCGTAATGGCGCTCGACTTAGAGTACTAATTACGAGCCTGCAATTAGGATATATGATCTAGGGTATGATAGGAGTTACTCAATCACATGCTAGGAAATTTTTGATCTTTTGATTACCATAACAGCTCTTTTGCATTGAATTTAATTGTCCGTCTTTGATATTCCTATCATGTGCCATATTGATTCTTGTTTCAACCTATCCTCAGGATGACGATCACTCGCTCTCAGGCAGCGGGTTCTAGCACTGTACCAGAGAGGCCCGATCCGGCAGGAGGTCTTCCACCTCCGGCTACTGGAGTAGCAGTGGCAGATCCGGCAGGTCTTCCACTACCGGCTGCAGGAGTAGCAGTGGCAGTCCCATGAGGTCTTTCACCTCCGGCAGCGGGAGCTACAGCTGAGGGAGCTGCTATCTCAGTTCCTGCCCTTCTGGCGGGGGCAGCAGCAGCGACGGTTCCAGGAGGTCTTCCACCTCCAGCAGCGGGATCGTCTTTGGTTATTCCTGATGTTCTTCCACCGCCGCCTCCGATACCGACAGATGCTCATGGTATGATGGTCCTACTGCAGCAGATGCTACAGACGTAGAGAGCACAGACAGAGGTGCTATGACAGACGATGGAGAACTCGCATCAGTTAGCTATGGCAGCAGTGGAGAGAGGTGCACCGGCTACAGCCCAGGGAGCACCAGCACAGCAGCAGGGCCATCGGAGGCCCGGTACGCATCTCGACTTCAGGAAGATAAACCCGTAGGATTTCAAGGGTACCGAGGGTATCCTATACGCGGACGACTGGCTAGAGGATGTCCAACGGAGTCTGGAGTTGGCAGAGGTTCCGAGAGCTCTGTGGGTGACTTCTGCAGCGAGCCAGTTCTTTGACATAGTGTTGACTTGGTTCCGCATGAATCCGCGTGCGTCAGGGAGAGGTATATCTTGGAAGGACTTCAGGAAACTCTTTAAGGAGAAGTTCTACCCAGATGTAGCCTTGACAGCTTTGGAGGGGCAGTTTGCCAGTCTGGTGCAGGGGAACTCGTCGGTGGACGAGTACGCAGCAGAGTTCTTCCGCCTGAGCAGGTTTGTACCCAGTTTGGTTCAGGATGAGGGGTGCAAGGCCCGGAAGTTCAGGAGGGGTCTCATTCATGTAGTGCGCACTCGCACATCTGGGTGACGAGACGCGACCTTTGAGCAGATCTTGATGGAGGCTCAGATTGCAGAGGAGGACTTCGGCCTCAAGCCGAAGAAGAGCAGTGACGCTCTGGGATCTAGTTCGAGTGTAGGGCCAGCGAAGTGCCCGCATTTCCAGCAGAGGCAGTTCCAGCAGCAGCAGCCTCAGTTGCAGATCCAGCAGGCACCGGTGCGTGCCCAGCAGCATCAGGGTCAGGGTCAGGGCCAGAGGTCAGCTACACAGTGCAACTTCTACGGGAAGCCAGGGCACACTAGAGAGGTGTGCAGGAAGAGATTGGGCATCTGCTTATACTGTGGGGCATCCGATCACCAGCTGAAGGACTGCCGTATTCGAGGAGTCAGAGGAGTCCAGGACAGAGCACAGCCGGCCAGAGGACCAGCGGTTCAGCAGAGAGGTCCTCTACTTCAGACGCAGCAGCAACATTTCCAGCAGCACCAGAGGGGAGCCCCTGCGGGCAGAGTGTTTACCCTGACAGCAGAAGAGGAGGCAGAGCCAGTAGGCGATGTAGTGGCAGGTCATGTTCTTCTCGATTCATTCCCTGCATTTACCTTATTTGATTCCGGTGCCTCTCATAGCTTTGTATCTGTCTCCTTTGCTCTGAGACACAATATTATTGCTGAACCCTTGGGTAGGACTTGCAAGATATTGACCGGGGGAGGCATCATCCTGGTCAACAATATCTGCAAGGGGCGGAGAGTTACTATAGGAGGCCGAGTTTTGGGTGCGTGCTTGCTCGTAATGCCCCTTCCGAGGTACGATGTGGTACTCGGAATGGATTGGTTGAGCACGCACCATGCTACTATAGATTGTAGGGGTGGTAGTATTTTGTTTAGGCCGCCGGGAGAGCCAGAGGTTGTGTTTTTCCAGAGGAGCAGCTGAGCCGGTAGATGGGTTCTGTGGAGCTTTACTGGCGGGGCAGGCATTGCCACATCCATTGATTGCTGATTTCATGGATGTTTTTCTCGAGGAGTTGCCGGGGATGCCGCCGGATAGAGACGTTGAGTTCTCTATAGACTTAGTGCCAGGTGCTGAGCCCATTTCGCAGCACGTCTATAGAGTCAACAACAGCGAGTTGGCAGAGCTGAAGAAGCAGGTCGACGAGCTGCAGGACAAGGGATTCATTACATCTAGTTCATCACCTTGGGGAGCGCCAGTCCTGTTTGTGCCGAAGAAGGATGGTACGATACGTATATGTATCGATTACAGGGCACTCAACAACCTTACTATCAAGAATAAGTACCCATTGCCGAGGATCGACGACTTGTTCGATCAGCTGAGCGGCGCCAAGGTATTTTTGAAGATAGGTCTAAGATCCGGCTATCATCAGCTGAAGGTGAAGAAGGAAGACATTCCGAAGACAGCTTTTCGGACCCGGTACGACCAGTACGAGTTCACAGTGATGCCATTTGGGTTGACCAACGCCCCAGCTGTGTTCATGAACTTGATGAACAATGTATTCTATCAGTACCTTGACAAGTTCGTGGTGGTCTTCATAGACGACATCCTGGTTTACTCGAAGATGCCAGAGGAGCACGAGGAGCATCTGAGGATTGTGCTCGAGACTTTGAGAAAGGAGCAGTTGTATGGGAAGTTGTCGAAGTGTGAGTTTTTTCTGGACCAGATCGAGTTCCTGGGTCATGTTGTGACCGAGCACGGGATCTCAGTAGACCAGAGGAAGATTGCTACGGTAGAGTCTTGGTCTACTCCCAGTACAGTTGCCGAGATTCGGAGTTTTTTGGGATTGGCGGGCTACTATCGGAAGTTCGTCCAGGATTTCTCGCAGATCGCGGAGCCGATGACTAGACTCACCAGGAAGGACGTGGAGTTCGTCTGGACTGAGGAGTGTCAGGCCGCCTTTGATGAGCTGAAGAAGAGGTTGACATCAGCTCCTATCTTGACATTGTCGTCTGGGACCGATGGTTTCCCGATTTACAGCGACGCTTCTGGCCGAGGTCTGGGTTGTGTACTTCAGCAGCATGGGAAGGTGATTGCCTATGCATCTAGGCAGTTACGTCCTCATGAGAAAAACTACCCGACTCACGATCTAGAGTTAGCCGCTGTCATCTTTGCCCTGAAGTTGTGGAAACACTATCTGTACGGAGAGCGGGTTGAGATCTTTACTGACCACAAGAGCTTGAAGTACGTGTTCACTCAGAAGGAGTTGAACATGAGGCAGAGACGTTGGCTTGAGATGATAAAGGATTTTGATATCGCCTTGCAGTACCATCCAGGGAAGGCCAACATAGTCGCAGATGCCTTGAGCAGGTATCCAGTGGCTATGTATCTGACATCAGACCGTCATCTTTTGGCCGACCTGGACAGTTTGGGAATCGAGGTGATTATTCCGGGCATGGAGGTACAGATGTGGAGTTTACAGATTCAGTCTGAGTTGATGGACAGAGTCAGATCAGCGCAGTTTGATGATATTGCCTTGAGGTGCATCAGGGAGCAGGTGCAGGCAGGGTTGCTTGATGATTTCTCTATTGCCGAAGATGGGTCGCTGCGGCACGGTGCTAGACTGTACGTTCCGAGTGGAGAGCTTCGGGAGGAGGTTCTTCAGGAGGCTCATCGCTCTCAGTACTCTATGCATCCTGGTGCCAACAAGATGTACAGAGATCTGAGAGAGCACGTTTGGTGGTACGGCATGAAGTGCAAGGTGGCTCAGTTCGTATCTCGCTGCTTGGTTTGTCAGCAGATGAAGGCCGAGAGGCAGAGGCCTGGTGGATTGCTACAGCTACTACCCATTCCTGAGTAGAAGTGGGAGCACATCACCATGGACTTTGTGTCCGGACTTCTCCGATCTCCAGGAGGGAAAGACGCGATTTGGGTCATAGTTGATAGATTGACCAAATCGGCCCACTTTTTGCCTTTCAAGGTAGGATTGTCTACGGAGAGGTTGACAGAGCTGTATGTTCGTCAGATCGTGCGATTGCATGGGGTTCCTGTGAGCATAGTTTCAGATCGAAATAGCCGTTTCACTTCCCACTTCTGGAGGAGTTTGCAGGCTAGCTTGGGCACCTTGCTCAAGTTCAGTACTGCTTATCACCCCCAGACAGACGGGAAGTCGGAGAGGACTATCCAGACGTTGGAGGATATGCTTCGCATGTGTGTACTAGATCTCGGGGGTTCTTGAGAGGATCATCTCCACCTGGTAGAGTTTGCTTACAACAACAGCTACCAGGCCAGTATAGAGATGTCGCCATTCGAGGCTCTATACGGACGAAGATGCCGTACTCCCTTATCATGGGACAATGTTGGCGAGAGGGTGCTGCTTGGACCAGAGATGGTGGTGGATGCAGCTGAGAAGGTCCAGCTTATTAGAGACAGACTTCGGGTGGCTCAGGATAGGCAGCGGCATTGGACCGATAGCCACCGGAGACCGTTAGAGTTCGAGGTTAGTTTCAGTTCCTGTTTGTGATTGTTTGTGATTTGTCTGTCTTGTGTGCTGAGTTTATTTTATGTCTAGGCTGGCGCTTTGGTGTTCCTGAAGATTTCTCCGACAAGGGGCACGATTTGCTTTGGCGGGGGCGGGAAGCTTAGTCCGCGCTACATCGGACCTTTTACCATTCTTGAGAGGGTCGGTGCAGTAGCTTACCAGCTAGACTTGCCGCCTACATTAGAGGGGGTACACAACGTGTTCCACGTGTCGCAGCTGAGACGGTACGTGGCGGACCCCAGCCATGTATTGGATCATTCAGCGATCGAGGTGGGGCCTACTCTTCACTATCCAGAGCAGCCAGTTGAGATTCTGGATCGTAGAGAGAAGGTGCTCCGGAACCAGGTTATACCCTTGGTTCGTGTTGCATGGAGGCATCACTCTCCAGGTGAGTCTACCTGGGAGAGAGAGGACGACATGCGGGAGCGTTTCCCTTATCTCTTCGAGCCCTGAGGTATAATTTTTGTTTCTGCATTGTGATTCATTGTATGTTTATTTTAATTTTGAGGACAAATTTTTTTAAGGTGGATAGATTTGTCACCCCCAGTTTTCATGAACAGGGATATTTTGGTAATTTTCCACTTAAAAAAATTATTTTGGAATTATTTATTTATTATTTGTATTATTTTGGGTTATTTGAATCGGGTTCGAATTTCAACTCATTCCGACTTGTTTTGACTTATTTCGGGGATCCGGGGTAGTTTTGACCTTAGCGGGCCCCCATACTAGCTAGCCATGGCCCACAATATTACCATCAAAAGTTAGAGGAATTAATCATGACCCCATGCATTAGGTTAGACCTAATTAGAACACTAGATTTACATTTTTAACCCCCAAACCCTAAGCAACCTTCTAAGGAGCTAATAAAACAATTGGAGGGCAAACTTGTAATTAGTGAAAAAGGGGGATTTGGAGCTAGTGGCCGGCCACACATGAAGGGGGTGGGTAGGAGAGAGAAAATAATTTCCTTTTGTTCTCATCCACTTCTTCTTCTTCTTCTTCTTCTTCTTCTCCAAAGGTTCCTTCCATTTTTGAGAGCCCACCATTGTTCCTTCTCCAAAAGAATATGTAATCTCTTCTCTAAATTAGTTTTTCCTCTCATGTAGAATGGTTAGGAATCCATAGGAATGTGTCCTATGGTTGTGTCTCCATTAGAGACCATTTTGTGTCCATTTGGATATTTCTAGAGGTGTCCAATATGTAGGATTGTATCCTAATAGGAAAACCCTCTATTTGGACTCATGGATATTGTTTGTGTATTGTTTTTGTGTTGTTCTTACATTTATTCCAGATTTTTACATGTTCTTAGAATGTATTTTCCATGTATCATAATGTACCATATTCCTATAATCTATATATATATATATTTTTTTTTTTCTTCTATAATCTATATATATATATATATATATATATATATATATATATATATATATATATATATATATATATATGGTGGGTTATATGTGGATATATTTGTGATGGGGTGATGTTGTTTGTGTTTGGGAAGGGGACAGCAGGTTCGGCCAAGGGGAGGTTGAGTGTATGTGTGTTTGTGTATGAGGAATAGGTTGAGAGGTTGTGTGAGTGGTGGTTGAGAGAGGAAAATATAGAGAGGGGTAGAGGAGTGTTGTGTGAGTGTTTAGAGGGAGGGGAAACCATTTCTTGGCTGTACAAACACAGCCCATTGAACCCCCAAAAATCTCCAAAACAGCACTGCCCAAGGACAGCCCTCTAACATTGCCTATAGTTGGCTATCCAACAGTCCAAGAACAGCCCTGTTTTCACCCTAATTGCAGTCCATATTACCCCAACAAAGACAGCCCCAAACCACTTAAAAACTGTCCCCATAACAGCCATGAACCCATCACAAAATCTGTCCATAACAGCCAACATTTAGCCTATATTTCAGTCCCCTTGGACACTCAAAACAGCCCTCTAGTTCACCCCTTTGGCTGTCCACATGACAGTCCCAAAACCCCCTTCATACAGCCCAGTTTTTCCCTCTTACTTGCTGTCCTGAAAAGCCACAAATGGTTCTCCCTTAAACCTTCATTTCAGTCCCTTAATCACCCTTTGATGGCTGCCCTTCATGCCCAATGACAGTCCCCATATGACCCCATATCAGTCCCCAAATTGCCACTCTACCAGCCCCTTCATAACCCCACAAAATCAGTCCAACTTGGTCTACAAAACCAGTCCATACTTGCCTCAAATCAGCCCCACCATGACTCCAAATCAGTCCACGTTTTGGCCTTGTGTGTGTGAGTGTTTGTGAGATATTGTGTGTGTGTGTGTGAGAGCTTAGTGAGTGAAACTAGTACCCTATAGTATAGCCTACATCTATACTAGTAGGAAACCTATAGGAAACCTACGAGAGTGATGAATATATGAGTGTGTCGTGTGAGAGTGAGTGGTGTAGATGGGTGTGGTAGAAAAAAGGGTAAAATTCATGATATAGTAGGTAATAGGGTAAATCGTTACCCCGTATCCCAACATGGCCTAGATACCTAGGATAGCCAAATTTCTTGGTAGGTAAACCTTAGATAGGTTGATATCTAGCTACCCTAAGGAGCCTAGGCTAGTACCATGGGTATTTGCGGGGTTTCATTGGTATTGGGCAAGGTATCAGGATTTACCTTAGAAGGGTAAATACTAGTTTTGCCTAGAAATAGGATATTTGTGTTAGAAGCCTAAGATAGAGTTAGAACTTGATTCTCGTGGTTGGTAATGATCGAATATGGTACTCATAGACTAGTTTTGACGTCGGTTGACCTTTTTGATCAAAAGTCAACAAAAGTCAACCGAGAGTCAAACTTAGTCTTTAAGCGATCCGATTTGACCGAAACCAATCCAGAGTTGACCAGTTGACTGAAAGTCAACAATTGGTCAACATTAGACTAGTTTGACCTAAGGTTGACCTAGAATTGACCAGAGTTGACTAGAGTTGACCAGAGTTGACTTTTTGACCAAAAGTCAACTGTAAGTCGACCGTTGATCCCGATTGACCTAGTTTGACTTGGAATGACTCCCAGTGACCTAGTATGACCTAGTATGAACCAGTATAGCCTAGTATGACCCAGTTTGACCTAGATTGACCTAGTTTGACTTAGACTTGCATTCATGGATTGTATTAGTTTTCTTTTTCAGTTTTAAGTCCTGTTTGACTCATAGTATCTTATTTTAGGTCTGTGATCACTCTGAGCGTCTGTTCACCTTATCAGCTCAGGACCACAGGCGAGTACATTCACTGATAGTTTTTATTGTCTTGATATCTACTATATCCGATTCAGTCATAGTGTTTTACTTGATTCCTGACACGACGTTTCACGGACTAGTATACGTCGGATCCTGTCTTAAGATGTTATTCCTAGACTCCCTTGGTATATGAGTATGAGATATTCCTGTGTTCATGTACTTATATAGACACTGATTTGGGAGTGGGCTGGCCCCCTGCTCTTGAATCCCGTGTCATGACGTGCCATATCCGGATCCGTGATACTATTCGAGGATGGGGGGAATTATTAGGGGTTATGTGATCAAGCCTTCCTGTAACTATACATTGCTAGTGCCACCCTCACCTCACGTAGGGTGTAGCAGATACCTCATTACCAGTTATCCAGGTTGGACGGCATAACTCTCCGTTGAGTACACCCGCGGATTGCCGGGCCAAGTGGATAACCATCTCTTGCTTCCTTAGCCGATCACATATCGCTCTAATAGTTCAAATCACCTTTTATATTATTGTCATACCTTATATTTCCAGTTCAGCTTTACTTACTGTTCTTTCACCATGCTATGATTCATTTCTCACATGCTCTACCTGCCTTTTATACTGTACCATGATTTGAGACTAAGTTCTGTTTGAAAGAAGGGTTACAACTCCGGTCCTTGTTTGGTTCAAGGGTTGTAACTCGGCTTTCAAATGGTTCCCAAGTCGCATATATCTTTTGTCTTGTATTTCATTATTGCTGTCTCTTATAGTATTTCTCAATTCATATGGAACTGCTGTTGGTGTTTGTACTTGCTCATTTTTCTGACAGGATACCGTTGACAAATTTTACAGATGACTCTGAGACTGACTGCCCGACCTAGTATGGGGTTGAGTCTGATGGACTAAATTTAGACCGTGGCTTATTGGTAGAGCCACTGGACTGCTCACCCTGAGTAGCATAGTTTAGTTAGGTTTGCCTGGCCTGCGAGCCAGCTAGTACATTTTCAGTTTGTAGTATCTTGTACTTATATTATCTGGGACTCTGGATGTTGTATTAGCTATGACTTGTGGATTTTGGACTCATTTCCTATTTTATCTATCATATCTCTTTTCATGCTATCTACCTTAGTTTTGTACATTTATGTGATTTAAGAACGGTGCTGCCCGCGCCGCCGCCGGCCACCGTGCTCCGACGACCCCCATCGTGGGTGGCGGGTGCACCCTAGGCCATCCTCCCATGGCGGCCACCATCCTCCGGGACGTGCCGTCGAGGCGATTCGTGTGTTTTGCACGACGTCCCGTCGTGACGCGCGTGGAGTCGAGTCCGTTTTGGCGCTCCGTCGCAGCGACTTCGCACACATTTTCCCGGAAATTCGACCGTTGGATCGGCGATTTCTTTGCTCCGTCACAATCTTGTGTATCCACCTTCGCTCATGTCAATTTTCGTCCGTTAATTTTATCGTTTGGTACATCAAAACCGGCCACCAAGTTGACCGTTTAAATTGTATTAAATTTGGACAGTTTCGCGGGGCCAACTTTGTCAGCTTGTATCTCCTCCACCGCAGCTTCGTTTGGCGTGCTACTAGTTCCGGTGCGAAGCTGGTATAACCCTCTTACTACCCTCCAGTTTCGTTTCATTGTGAGCTTGTTTGATTGGTTGAATTCGACGCCAAAGTTGGTCGTCCAAATTCGTAATTTCCAACTTGTAAAATTCCATTTTTGAACACGGGACTCCAGATTTCATTTCTGACACCACCATTAGACTTGTGGCATTGTTCTGGCATGTTTTCATATAAAGTTTGTTAGATTTGGAGAACGTGGACCCGGGCACGTTTTTCGGTACAAAGCGGGTTCCACTTTCTGGGTCAACGAGACTTTTTGACGTCGGCTCATCGAATCCAATTCCGGATATACCGTTGAGTTTGTATCGTCATTCTAGACTCGTTGACATATAATTTGCTAGGTTTTGGTGGACATTGGGTCTGGCACGCATTTCGGTGCAAGTCGGATACCAATATCCGGGTCAACGGGTCATTTTGAGATCGGCTCATCGGAATCCAATTCCGGAGATGCCGTTGAGTTCGTATCATCATAATTCAGGACTCGTTGACAGGTAGTTTTAAGTTTTGAGAACTTTGGCTCCGGCACGCATTTTCGTGCAAACCGGAATTCCAATTTTTGGTCAACGGACCAAATTGAGATCGGGTCAACGGAATCCAATTCTGGAGATACCGTTGGGTTCGTATCGACATTCTGGTTACGTAGACATATAATTTGTTATATTTTATAGACTTATTTTCTTGCACATTTTTTGGTGCAAAATGGCTCCGACACGGACACCGTTTTGACCCAAAATTATCTTTTTGCCCTTGTGTCCAAATTGGACCGTTGGGTAGGCTATCCTAGCTAATTTGACCATTCTGGACATGTTGGCGATGTTCATTTCATCGTCCGACAATGTTTGTCGATAATTTCTTTAAGTTTAACCTTTTTATAATTAATTAATAATTAATTCATATAATGTTCGTATTTCGAAATTAGTACAACGAAACTGAGATCAGTCAATTCCAGTGATCTCACATCGCTGAAATTGGCAAGTTGGATACGTTCACTATAATAAGATTATCAACCTTACAGATAATCTTCTTATCTCGATTTGCATGCCGTAAGTTTCGACGTGCAAATAACGAAGTACACTTTATATTAGACTAGAATTGACCCTGATTGACCTAAGTTGACCAGTTGACCCAAAGTCAACTGTAAGTCAACACTTGACCTAGTTTGATTAGATTATTGACCGGAGTCGACCTAGAGTTGTTTTGACTTAGAAGAACCTAGAATAATGTAGATTGATTATAGAGATTCATTTATTTCAACTTGAACACCTTGTAACCTGTGTTGCTTTAAATAGGACTCTGTGGCTTCAGTGGGACCCCCATACTTATCAGCTGTTCAGGTTATCGAGGCGAGTACATTCTCTGATCATTTCATACCATGTTTAGGATTATATTTCCTGCTTTAGACTATCTTACTTGATGCTGACACGTTGGTAACAGATTGGTACTATATGGATCCCTTCATGAGATGTTATCCCTCTCGGGAGCATCAGATACTTTTGTCATATGTGTTTCACTTACATCACGTATCTCATGCTTCTATTATCATGAATCTTCAGGAATCAGCTAGTGACTCATGTACCCTCATGATCACCGAGCCTTCACGAATCAATTCATGAATCACCCTTTATGGGAAACGTAGTATAATCATGAATCTTAACGTAACTTGATTGGATCCTTGTGTATTGATTGGAGATGGGAGAGTATAAATGAACATGTGAATAATTCCAAGTAGTATAATCATGAATCAATTCCAAGTAGTGTAATCATGAATCAGTCCCATGCCATTCACATGTTTATCCTGTACTCTGAATCACTAGCATTGTCCCTCTCTATATATCATAGATATTTACTTACAGTATCTCTTTTACATTATGCTATTTCTTCAGATCCTGTATTTATTCTCTAGCATGATTACATTTCTTTTCCTGTTATGACTTGTTGAGATGTAGTATGCTCGCTCCTGTCCTGACTGGACCTGTTGATAAATTTTACAGATAGCCTGGAGGTTGCCTGCTAGCCTAGAGGAGACAGTAGAGGTTGTATAGATAGCTAGGGTTTTGCTTATAGTTTATTTTCAGTCATCTTGAGTTGTATTTATGGATTACTGTATTTGAGTTTTGAGATGTATTCTGAGTTTGTATCTTAGGCACTTAGACTTCTATCTGTTGTATCTCTTTTGGATTTTATGTTTTATTTATCTTCCATTATGCTCTACCTTAGACGTGATTGAGTTTACATTTTGCTATGTCACCCCCATTCGGGGAGTATAAACTGTTTAGTCTTATACTGTTAGATGCATTGAGACCTAAGACAGCGTTCTACCGCCGACACTGCGGCGTAGGCTGGGCGTTGTTACGTTCTCGTGCCCTAACTCTAGGGTGCGGGTCGTGACATTTACAGACCCTATATACGCATTCTACCGCCGATTCTGCGACATAGGCTGGACGTAACCACGTGCTCGTGCCCCTCTTCAGGGTGCGGGTCATGATAATTGAGATACAATATTAGTATGTACTGCGGTGCTATTTAATGAGTGCACTAAGGTGACTCTACGTGCTAAGTGATCATTAGTGTTATATGTCAATACATGTGTACCTTCCAGCACAGTCATGGTGATTGGTCAGTAATAGCGTCGTGGTATATTGATTGTTGTTTGATGCATTACACTAAGCATGGATCTAGATTTGGGGCTCCTTGAGCCGATGTGGATTCATACTTAGGGTACACGTACTATGGTACGACATATACGAGGATGACCATGTGACCACGACATGTAATTCCAATATCAAGATAGGGTTAATCTAAGCAACTTAACTTGGTAGATGCATTAGGTGGGAAGAATCCCGAGATCGTGCCATACTAGCCACCCTAGGACCAGTCCTGACGTGTCGGGTTGGCCGCCACGGATATGGTTTCTTTCGCCTATAGCGGATGACTATATCCGACTCCTACGTGCTTTGTGTTATATGTTTTAGCACGGTGGCCTTACGGGGGACCGGTGCATAATCAAAGTGCTACGTGTAATGTATATAAAAATGGTTGGCTAGCCCTGCTGGGTTGACACGATCTGAGGATTCCATATATTGCATTACTGGGATAACCCAGACAAATCATAGAAAGCCGTAGGATTGATGGTCGCTTGTAAGCTGACTTGTTTGTGATATGTTTTCTTCTGTTAGCAACTGAGGAACATGGACTATCGTGGTGTGTGGTCCAACCCATGTCCTTGTTTGGTTGTTGAGTTGGGCTATTGTACTGCGATAGGCTTTGGACCGAATCACGATCAGAAGCCCTTCACCTGCCCATAGTTTATAGGATA
>JANAVB010018742.1:0-11352 GCA_029216955.1 Iris pallida
TTCTAGACTCTAACTAGAGACACAACTGTATGCCCAGTCCCAAAATACGTAGGACCAAGTACGTGAACATGCCAGCTGCACATATACGAAGAATACTCCAATATATGGAATCCTCATATATGCACATAAGCTGTAAAATAAATAATCACAGGCCAGTAATATTAATCTAATCTCATCACAGCTCAACACAGAAGATAATAGAGTCCAAATAAATAAGTAAAAGTATCAAAAAATAGCCGGGAGAACATACTCACTCCAAACAGCTATGAAAAATACACTCACAAGATCGGAGTCCGACCTCCGCAAATAGAAAGAAATGAGATGCAAAAATATGTCCACTAATGTCTCAAATAAAGAATAGACTAGACATCAGTAAGACTGCCTCGTCATCGATGTAGGATAGCTCCAACGCCGCTCCGTACTCTTGTGGAAAATTGTCTAAACCTGGAGAGATAACCAGGTCCTCAGGGGACATAGCAAGATACAAGAAATACCATGCCATATAAACTGTGATAATATAATAAGGAAAAAGATATACATGCAATCGGGTTCCTGACCATTCTACTGTGAATATGCAGTTGAGATACAATCCTTCGACGCATGAGCCCTGGCTGTAAATGGGATCGACATAGTTCCCATAGAGGGCACCAGGGGCCTACGTCCATAACGCTCAGGAAGCGTCAGAGGGCACCATGTGCAAGGGCTATGTCCATAACGCTATAGGAAAACGTCAGAGGGCGCCTGGAGCCTGCGTCTCCGGAGGAGCGCACAGGTAATCAGGGAAGTACAAAGAAGCCCATACGTCAGGTATTGTTCTTCCACCCAATGCCTAGTATCATCATCTCCATGACTGATATGAACCTCTAGTAACCGCCAAGTCTTCTAACATGCAATACTATTGGCAGTTACTCCTATCCGTCGCACGCTCCATACGTATCGGTGGCCAGCCGACTACGCGGGTACGTATCCTACATGTGACTCACATCATGTGATACAACAAGTGTCAAGGCCGTATGAGATATACCAATACCTCATCATCAATGGGTGGTCACTAGACTAAGTCAATGCAAGAGAAATAAATAAGGCAAGGTAAATGACCGATAGAGTCGCTCGCACCCAAGTGTGACTTGGACGCACATTTTAAATATCAAGAAACAAAATGCTGATAATAATAACTGAAAATAAGAAGTATAATAATCACAGAGTAAGGTGGCAAGGTATCTTGCCTGATGGTACAAAGTGGCAAGCCCAATAAATCACAATGTCAGCCAAGAAACGTCACAGTCTCCAAACAACTCCGGACGCTAAAACAAACATAAAAAATGTACTCGGTGTAAAAGATATACCTAGGAAACGCCTGTCCAAAAGTCAAATTCTGGAACAGGAGCAAAATCGTAATTTTGGGTCAAAACGATGTCCACCGTTGGACCCGCTTTACACCGAAATGTGTGCCAAAGTTTATGGTCTCTAATGTCGTCAAACTACATGTCTACGATTTCGGTTTGAGGAGAGGAACTCAACGGTATGTCCAATTTTTGATTTCGATGAGCCGTGTACAAATTCGCCCGTTTGAGTGGGTCGCGGGCCCGCCAAAAATGTGTTCCGATTCGACCTTCTCAGAATTGAACCAAACTTGGCACACAGGACCAAAATTTTGATTCAGACCTGTTGGCACAAGTTTCGTCTCGATTCGACGACGGTACACGAAGTTATGGGCAAGTTCACAAAACGTCGATACGGGGGTATCTCGACGGATACGCGTTGATTTCGTCGCGCACACGCAACGAAACTGAGTTCCGCCAGTTCCCACACCTCGTAACGTCCATATGCGCCTTTCGATGCATATAGCGCGTGACCATGTCGCTCGGTTTGTTGGGCGTACGTCGTATCGGGGAAAATTCACTAAGTTTTCAAAACAGAATTGCAAGTTTTTCTTGATTTTTATATCGGTATTTCTTGATGTCTAATAGACGAATTTAAACTCTACAAACAGCATCTAAAAGGTGTATAGGTTGTCTAGAGGTTTGTTCAATTAGTTTTCCAAAACTTGCGATCATCTGGTCAAAAATTTTGTGTCAAACAGGGCTTGGTTAAAGGGAAAATTCTGCACCTAAACAGTGTTAATTTCTGAACTTTCGAGAATTTACAAAAATGGTAGTAAGACATTAGAGGAATTATAATTGAAGGGACTTGTAGGGGGTCAACTGGGCTACCTATAGAAATTTACGAATCGCTTTTTCATCAAACGTAGAGGAAGAAAGGTGGGGTCGAAGTTGAGTACCTTACGGTTGATCGAAACAGAGCTTCCTCTGTTCCACGCGAACGCGGGCTCCGGCGACGTCTCCGGTCAACGGCGACGGTTCGCTGGCGACTAGGGTGTGCACGGGGAGGTTGGCAGCCCTGGGGTCAAGGGGTATTGGATTTACGAGAGGGGGTTAGGGTTTTAGTCTTCGAGCAGCTATATATATTGCCGCTGCCGCTGATACCTACTAGAAGTTGGAATACAACGGGCCTCGGGTTTGCTAGGCTAAGTGTTGGGCTCGATTTACCATCCCATGCAGCTGCAGCTGCTGTGGGACCATGGTGGTATTAGGAAGCATGTGGACTTTGGATATTAGGGGGTCGGGCCCCCCCGCAGCTAGCTGCTGCTGTTGGTAGGGGTTCGGTCACCACTAAGAATTCTTTTTTTATTTTTTTAAAAACAACTATCTATATATATATGTATATATATATATACTATAAGAAAAGTTTCTATAATACTTAATTTAAGTAACAAAATATTTGTAATAATTGTAGACTATATTTATTAACAATTTAAAAATATTTCAAGCACACCATCATACATATAATATATATATCTATAATTACATATATATACAAATTACTACATTAATACCAAATAATATAGAAAAAATAATTCTTAAAGCACTAAAATAGTTATAAATTATTGTGGTTTTACATCCTACCCAACTTAAGAAAAATTTCGTCCTCGAAATTAAACTAAGGTCGGAGGATTAAATGCAATGCAAGGAAATTAATAGTTACTTAAGAGCTGGAAATGCAAGACATACCTTTGTCTTCGAACAACTGCGGGTAGCAATTTTGGATGTCGTCCTCGCGCTCCCAAGTAGACTTCCCTGGCGAGTGATGCTTCCATGCCACGCGAACCAATGGAATAGATTGATTCCGTAACACTTTCACTCGGCGATCGAGGATACCTACTGGTTGCTCTTCGTATGACAAACTCGGTCCAACTGTGATCTCGGAGTGATCAAGCTCATGATTACTATCCGCCACGTACCTCCTCAACTGAGATACATGGAATACGTCATGCACTTCCTCTAGCGACGGTGGCAAGGCCAATCTGTAGGCAACCTCTCCAACACGTTCCAAGACATCGAAAGGCCCGATGTACCTTGGACTCAACTTGCCACGTCCTCCGAATCGAATCATGCCTCTAGTGGAGGATATCTTCAAGAACCCATGGTCGCCCTCTTTGAACTCTATGGGTCGACGACAATTATCTGCCCACTGCTTCTGACGATCATGCGCTGCTCGTAGGTGGCCCTGTATTTTCTTCACTGTCTCCACTGTGCTCAAGACCAACTCGGGACCCAATTGCTGTCGCTCTCCTATATCACTCCAACAAACAGGAGACCGACACTTCCTACCATACGATGCCTCAAACGGAGCCATTTGAATGCTCGCTTGATAGCTATTGTTGAAGAAAAACTCAACAAGATGAAGATGGTCCTCCCATGAACCGCCAAAGTCAAGCATGCACGCTCTCAACATATCCTCTAGCGTCTGAATGGTACGCTCCGACTGACCGTCTGTCTGAGGATGGTATGCCGTGCTAAACTTCAATCGGGTGCCCAAACTCTCTTGCATACTCCTCCAAAAATGTGAGGTAAATCTCGAGTCACAGTCTGACACAATACTAACAGGTACACTGTATAATCTTACAATCTGCTCCATATACATCTCTGCCAATACCTCTTTCGACTAGCCCACTCTAAAAGGTAAGAAATAGGCTGACTTTGTAAGTCTATCCACAATCACCTACACTGTGTCACGTCCCCTAGGACTCCAAGGAAAACTCGTGACGAAATCCATAGTAATGTGCTCCCACTTCCACTCGGGAATGGGTAGCAGCTGTAATAATCCGACCGTCCTCTGGTGCTCCGTCTTTACTTGTTGGCATACCAAGCACTTGGCAACGAAACGAGCTATCTCCCGCTTCATTCCATGCCACCAATAAAACTGTCGTAAGTCACGATACATCTTGGTTCCTCCGGGATGAATAGAATATGCCGAACTGTGAGCCTATGCCATCAGCTCTTGCCGTAACTCTCCATTGGGTACATAAATGCGATCACCACATCGTAATGTCCCATCGGGATGGATCCTCAATCCCGTCTGCTCTCCTGCTTCAGCCCTCTCTCTTGGCCGTCGAAATCTGGCATCATTGGGCAATGCTGCCTTGATGTGCTCTACCAATGATGATTGCATTTGGAGGTTGGCTAATACGCCGTCTGCTCCAGGTAATACTACCTCAATACCAAGCTGCTCCAAGTCTCTAATCAACTCCTTCTGCGTAGTCAAAAAGTGTGCCATGGGCTTACGGCTTAATGCGTCAGCCATGACATTAGCCTTGCCCAGATAATAATGAAGCTCAATCTCATAATCCTTCATCAACTCCAACCAACGTCGCTGTCACATATTCAACTCTTTCTGTGTGAACACGTACTTGAGGCTCTTATGATCAGTGTAGATATCAACCTTCTCGCCGTACAAGTAGTGTCTCCATAGCTTCAAAGCAAAGATAACCGCTGCGAGCTCTAGATCGTGGGTCAGATAATTCTTCTCATGCACTCTCAAATGTCGCGATGCATAAGCTACTACCCGACCGTGCTGCATCAATACATATTCTAATCCCTTCCCGGATGCGTCGCTGTAGATCAAAAATCCTCCTGGGCCCGATGGTAGTGTTAAGATCGGTGCTATGGTCAATTGCTTCTTCAACTCGTCAAAAGTGGCTTGACACTCGTCTGTCCATACAAACTCCTGATCCTTGCAAGTTAATCGAGTCATAGGCCCTGCTATTTGAGAGAAATCTTCTATGAACCGTCGGTAGTAATCCGCAAGTCCGAGGAAACTTCTCACCTCAGAAGCTGATGTGGGAGCGGGCCATGATTTGACTGATGTGATCTTTTCTGGGTCCACAGATATACCATCACCCGTAATAATATGACCAAGAAATGATACCTCCTTGAGAAAGAAATCACACTTGCTAAGCTTCGCGAAAAGTCGCTCAGTCCTCAACGTTTCCAAAACTATCCGTAGATGCTGCTCATGCTCCTCTTGACTCTTGGAGTAAATCAAGATATCATCTATAAAGACTACTACAAATTTGTCCAAGTACTGGTGAAAGATCTTGTTCATTAAATTCATGAAAACTACGGGAGCATTGGTCAAACCGAAAGGCATGACCAAGAACTCGTAGTGTCCATACCTCGATCGAAAGGTCGTCTTTGCAATGTCTTCCATTTGAACCTTTAATTGGTGATAGCCTGATCGTAAGTCAATCTTGGAGAATACTTTTGCTCCACTCAGTTGATCGAATAGATCGTCTATACGCGGTAAGGGATACTTGTTCTTCACCGTCACTGCATTCAATGCTCTGTAGTCGATACACATGCGCACTGTCCCATCTTTCTTAGGCACAAAAAGAATGGGTGCTCCCCATGGTGACGTACTGGCACGAATAAACCCCTTCTCTAATAAGTCATCAATCTGCATCTTCATCTCTACCAACTCCTTAGGTGCCAGACGATATACTAGAGATGAAATAGGCTCGGCTCCGGGAATAAGCTCAATAGAAAACTCAATATCTCGGTCAGGTGGTAGTCCTGGCAATTCCTCGGGGAATACATCCTCGAACTCGGTGATAACAGGGTGCTGAGGGGTGTCATGCATCATCATATGAGTCCCCGATGTGGGTGTATCACAACTCTCTCCGTCTTCTTTGGTGAACTCAAACTCTGCCGCATTCGGTGGTCTAAAGATAATACTACTCCTATGGCAGTCTATGAGAGCGAAATGCTGGCTCAACCAGTCTATTCCAAGTACCACGTCAAATGTCGGCATAGGAAATACTAGAAGTCGTGCCATTATCTCTCTGCCACTTATCACTACAGGACAAAGTCTACAAACACCATTAACAGGTACAACTCCTCCTCCAGTGAGGATTTTAACATTTTTAGCTAAGGGTGTGATGGGAATGTTGTGTCTAGTGGCAAAACTAGTGGCTATAAATGAATGTGTGGCTCCAGTATCAAATAAGGTAATAGCAGAAAAAGATGCAACTAAAACCATACCTGCTATAACTTCTGCCTCTGTCTCTATATCCTCAACAGCAAGTAAGCATACCTGCCCATAATTCTGTCCTGGGCCCTGAGCTCTAGCCTTGTTGTACTGTACGCCTTAGGGTGGCAATGGTGGACGAGGTGCTCCTGCTACGGGCCGTGGTATTGGAAGAGCTGGGGCTGTGGGCTTCGGGTTCTGCCGAGCTTGTACTATCGCATGTTGCTCCGGACAGTCCTTGAGCATGTGCTGATTGGATCCACATCTCAAGCATAATCCAAGGTGAGTCCTGCTGTCGTTCTGGAGATGTCCTTATTTTCTGCAGTAATGGCAAACGGGCTTCTGATAAGGTGAGGGCCTCTGCTGGAACTGTCCTGTGGCCCTCCTAATTGGTCCACTCTAGGTGGCTCGGGCTGGTATAACTGTTGGGGTATGTCGTCTCGATGTCTGCTGCTGCTCCTTGCGAAGAATCTCCTGAGCACGAGCTTCTTCCAAGACAGCTGAATGGGAGACTCGAGACTGGGTAGTCGTATAAGACTTGAGCTCTGGTGCAAGCCCGTAGTAAAATCTTCTTGCCTTCTCTAACTCCGTCGGAATCAATCCTGCACCAAATCGACTCAGGCGATTGAACTCTGAGTCATACTCATCAACTGTCATATTCCCTTGCTTCAGATGAAGAAACTGGTCGTAGAGACCATCTCGAACATGAATAGGGAAGAATCTCTCATAAAATGCATCATAGAACTGCTTCCAGGTGATCCCAGTGCCTAATCGTCTCTCTTCCGCCTTCCACCAATGGTGAGCATTGTCTTCTAACAGTAGGTCCACTGCTGTCATCCAATCTCGAGCTGGCAACTGGGATGCCTTCAGTAGCTTTTTGGTACTAATAAGCCACTGTGACACCTCTAATGGCTTCTCTGTTCCTCTAAGGGCCTTGGGATTCATATCTGTGAAATTCTTGATAGAGCCTTCATAAGGATCCAGAGCCGGTACTGGGGCTGGTACTGGAGGTAGTGGTGGAGGTCTAGCCATTGCTGCCATCATCGTCTGTCTCATCAGCTCAGTCTACTGCCACTGAGCCTGCATCATGGCGTACATAAACTGAGAGGTAGGGCTCCCATCAGTCAGTGGTGGAGGCATCTGAGGTCCCGACTGTGGGGGAAACTGCTGAGGGAATGGTGGTGGTGGAGGCAGTGGTACATTCTCTTCCGGTGGCATGGTAGTGGTCTGCCCAGGCTGGCTGCCTGGGGGTGCTGTGTTCTCTGGGTACTCCGTCGTCGTTGTAGTAATGGGCTGCGACTGTCCTGGCTGGTATGGTGTCGCTGGAGTCAAAGGAGGATTCTGTCCCTCCGGAGTAGCCTCTTCACCAGATGTGAGGGCCAAGGCAGAAGTGCGTCCGCTTCTTAAATGCATACTGTTGGCACGAAGAAGATAAGTTGATATTAGGAAAGATTAGATATGAAGTAAATCGAATAATCAAGGAAGTTTCGAAAAGATTGGAAGTCAAGAGATAGTAGTAGCTAGTTCTGGATGAGATATTCCTATTCCTATATGCAGGCTTGTTGGGCACAGTCATGTAACCCAACAATATTTATGTTGACCTGCATGGGCCACCACAAAAGTATGTAACGCCCCAGTCCCAAAATACGTAGGACCAAGTACGTGAACATGCCAGCTGCACATATACGAAGAATACTCTAATATATGGAATCCTCATATATACACATAAGCTGTAAAATAAAATAATCACAGGCCAGTAATATATAATCTAATCTTATCACAGCTCAACACAGAAGATAATAGAGTCCAAATAAATAAGTAAAAGTATCAAAAGATAGCCAGGTGAACATACTCACTCCAAACAGTTATGAAAAATAGTCTCACAAGATCGGAGTCTGACCTCCGCAAATAAAAAGAAATGAGATGCAAAAATTTGTCCACTAATGTCTCAAATAAAGAATAGACTAGACATCAGTAAAGACTGCCACGTCATCGATGTAGGATAGCTCCAACGCCGCTCCGTACTCCTGTGGAAAATCGTCTAAACCTGGAGAGATAACCAAGTCCTCAGGGGACATAGCAAGATACAAGAAAACACCATGCCATATAAACTGTGATAATATAATAAGGAAAAAGATATACATGCAATCGGGTTCCTGACCATTCTACTATGAATATGCAGTTGAGATACAATCCTTCGACGCATGAGCCCTGGCTGTAAATGGGATCGACATAGTTCCCATAGAGGGCACCAGGGGCCTACGTCCATAACGCTCAGGAAGCGTCAGAGGGCACCATGTGCAAGGGCTACGTCCATAACGCTATGGGAAAACGTTAGAGGGCGCCTGGAGCCTGCGTCTCCGGAGGAGCGCACAGGTAATCAGGGAAGTGCAAAGAAGCCCATATGTCAGGTATTTTTCTCCCACCCAATGCATAGTATCATCATCTCCATGACTGATATGAACCTCTAGTAACCGCAAGTCTTCTAACATGCAATACTATTGGCAGTTACTCCTATCCGTCGCACGCTCCATACATATTAGTGGCCAGCCGACTACGCAGGTACGTGTCCTATATGTGACTCACATCACGTGATACAACAAGTGTCAAGGCCATATGAGATATACCAATACCTCATCATCAATGGGTGGTCACTATACTAAGTCAATGCAAGAGAAATAAATAAGGCGAGGTAAACGACCGATAGAGTCGCTCGCACCCAAGTGTGACTTGGATGCACAGTTTAAATATTAAGAAACAAAATGCTGATAATAACAACTGAAAATAAGAAGTATAATAATCACAGAGTAAGGTGGCAAGGTATCTTGCCTGATGGTGCAAACTGACAAGCCCAAGAAATCACAATGTCAGCCAAGAAATGTCACAGTCTCCAAACAACTTCGAACGCTGAAACAAACATCAAAAATGCACTCGGTGTAAAAGATAGACCAAGGAAATGCCTGTCCAAAAGTCAAATTCTGGAACAGGGGCAAAATCATAATTTCGGGTCAAAATAATATCTGCCGTTGGACCCGCTTTGCACCGAAACGCGTACCAAAGTCTATGGTATCTAAAGTCGTCAAAATACATGTCTACGGTTTCAGTTTGAGGAGAGGAACTCAACGGTATGTCCAATTTTGGATTCCGATGAGCCGTGTACAAATTCGCCCGTTTGAGTGAGTCGCGGGCCCGCCAAAAATGGGTTCCGATTCGACCTTCTCAGAATCGAGCCAAACTTGGCACACAGGACCAAAATTTTGATTCGGACCTGTTGGCACATGTTTCGTCTCGATTCGACGACGGTACACGAAGTTATGGGCAAGTTTACAAAACGTCGATACGGGGTGTATTTCGACGGATAGGCGTTGATTTCGTCGCGCACACGCAACGAAACTGAGTTCCGTCAGTTCCCACACATCCGCAACATCCATACGCGCCTTTCGATGCTTATAGCGTGCGACCACGTCACCCCGGTTTGTCGGGCGCACGTCGTATCGGGGAAAATTTACTAAGTTTTCAAAACAGAATTGCAAGTTTTTCTTGATTTTAAATCGGTATTTCTTTATGTCTAATAGACGAATTTAAACTCTACAAACAGCGTCTAAAAGGTGTATAGGTTGTCTAGAGGTTTGTTCAATTAGTTTTCCAAAACTTGCGATCATCTGGTCGAAAATTTTGTGTCAAACAGGGCTTGGTTAAAGGGAAAATTCTGCACCTAAACAGTGTTAATTTTTGAACTTTCAGAAATTTACAAAAATTATAGTAAGCCATTAGAGAAAATATAATTGAAGGGACTTGTAGGGGGTCAACTGGGCTACCTATGCAAATTTACGGATCGCTTTTTCATCAAACGTAGAGAAAGAAAGGTGGGGTCGAAGTTGAGTACCTTGCGATTGATCGAAACAGAGCTTCCTCTGTTCCACGCGAACACGGGCTCCGGCGACGTCTCCGGTCAACGGTGGCGGTTCGCTGGCGACTAGGGTATGCGCGGGGAGGTTGGCAGCCCTGGGGTCGAGGGGTATTGGATTTACGAGAGGGGGTTAGGGTTTTAGTCTTCGAGCAGCTATATATATTGCCGCTGCCGCTGATACCTACTTGAAGTAGGATTACAAGGGGGCTCGGGTTTGCTAGGCTAAGTGTTGGGCTCGGGTTACTAACCCATGCAGTTGCAGCTGCT
Source organism: Iris pallida (assembly GCA_029216955.1). Taxonomy (NCBI): domain Eukaryota; kingdom Viridiplantae; phylum Streptophyta; class Magnoliopsida; order Asparagales; family Iridaceae; genus Iris; species Iris pallida. The sequence goes on from JANAVB010018742.1 coordinate 10,544, forward strand.
GTGGGACCATGTTGGTATTATGAAGCATGGGGACTTTGGATATTAGGGGGTCGGGACTCCCCGCAGCTAGCTGCTGCTGTTGGTGGGGGTTCTGCCACCACTAAGAATTTTTTTAAAAAAAAAAACAACTATCTATATATATATATGTATATATATATACTCACAAGAAAAGTTTCTATAATACTTAATTTAAGTAACAAAATATTTGTAATAATTGTAGACAATATTTATTAACAATTTAAAAATATTTCAAGCAACACCATCATACATATAATATATATATATATCTATAATTAAGTATATATACCAATTACCACATTAATACCAAATAATATAGAAAAATAATTCTTAAAGCACTAAAATAGTTATAAATTATTGGGGTTTTACACAAACTCAATCTATCTAACCAAAAACCAACTTGGCATCTAACCATCTAACCTATCTAGTATTCATGGCTAACTCTTTAGTACTAACATACTATTTATCTCCATATCTCATATTTCTAACATTATGCTACTCTAACTAACAAATCCTAACTCACTCTAATCTCACTCAAACATACCCACTTATGGCCATTAAGTGGGATATATATATGGGTATAAAAAGATATATATGGGTATATAGGTATATATATGGGTATATATATGGAGTGGTAAAAAGGGGTCAAAGCGGGCTGATTTGTAGCTGCTACTGCTGCTACTGCCTCGCCGCCAATTGCTGCTGTTTGGGGAGGGGGGGGCAGCAGCCCCAAATCCCCCCTGATGCTGCTGTTACTTATGCTGATTTGTGGGGGGCGGGGGGGGGGGGGG
>JANAVB010018743.1:0-27500 GCA_029216955.1 Iris pallida
TCAATTGTACAGTGAGGTTATTCGGCAAATATTCAAAAGAAAGAGACGTTGCACTCACACCTCGAATCAGTTTTGGGCCGCCATGGGATACTGACAGGGGCAAGGGCGATCTTTCCTTGGGCTCTTCTTTTACCGCCTAACCTTCCGATGCTCGGTCCAATTACCGTTTTGTGGGCAACACTTCATGTATCTTTCTTGTTTTGGGTCGTTCTTTGCGCGAGGCGCGCTTACTTGTATAGGTTTCGGCCTTTTGCGTCTTTCGTTCAATAAAGTTCCTTTTTCCAAAAAAAGTTTATATATATATATATATATATATATATATAATATATATATATATATATAATATATATTATATATACAAGAATGAATCAACAGAGCTTAAGCCACCTATACATATTTTCCAAGAAACAACAGAACCCAAATCCGAGAATCCGAACTAATAATCTATCGAACTCAAAATCGGAAATCGATTTTCAGAATGGACTATTCCAAATCGAAGTCAGAAATAACAGAACCAAATCCGAATAGGAATCAGAATACGAAACCCAAATTCACAACATAAATTCTGAATTAAAATCAAAAAACCCAACGAACTAATTCTGACTTAGAAATCATAACTAAATATGCAACAATCGTATCCCATAGGGGGATCGAGACCGAGTCATCATCGACTCTATGGGAGGGACACAGGGACACAAAAATATACTCGGGCTCGGCTAGAGCTCTCAGATGAAAATAGGAAAAAAATCAAAATCCTGCGAACTCGAAAAATCCCAAAACACACGGACAGCGGGATCGGGGCCACGTGAAACCGAAACAACGAATCGAGACAACAAGCCAGGTACTGGAACAGCGAATTAAGAACGGCAGGGGTCGACAGCGTCGGGCAGACGCGGACAGGGGCTCAGGGCCGGAGGGGCGCACAGGAGGCTCGGTGGCCGGGGTCGGCCTGGGATGCGGGGACAGCGCGACAGGGGTCACCGGGCTCGGGCGGAGGAACGCTGGCCTCGGGCGGCTCGGGTCGCTGGCCTGGGTGGCTCGGGTCGGGGCTGGGAATCGACGTTGGGAGACTGTCGGCACGGCTAGGGCACTGATTTGGAAATGGCTAGGGATTTGAGATGAGAAGAAAGGAGTGGGAGAGGAGTTTATATAGGATAGGTGTTTGGGGGTTGCGGAAGGGGAAAGGAGGGGTTAGAAGTTTTGGAAGGAGAGAAGACTCGGTCGTTTCGGGAGGCCGGGGTCACGAGCTCGGTTGTGAACGGACAAGGAATGGGAAAAGTACGTGTTAGAGAAAAAAAAGAGTTGTTTTAGTTAGAAAGTTTATTCCTTTAGAAAGGAATATATATATTAAAAGTTGGTTTCGAAATAAATCGAGATTGGGTTCTGTTCGAACACAGGAACATGACGGGTCCAGCCAGTCAATCAAAAATCCAGGGATTAATTTTTTAAATACAATTTTCCTAATTGACTAATAATAATAAATTAACAATAATATCCAATCAATTACAAAGTGCAATCAAGACCGAAAATCCAATAAATCCCAAAATCGCGGGTTTCACAACCTTTTCTCCTTAAGAAATTTTGTCCTCAAAATTAAAGGATAGTGTAGGAGGTACCTCAGGTCTCAAATAGATACGGATACTGCTCCGGCATCTTGTATTCTCGCTCCCAGGTAGATTCGCCTGGGGAGTTGTGCCGCCACATCAGTCTGACTATTGGCGTCATAGAATTCCTGGTTTTTTCTTACCTCTGTCTAAAATCGCCACTGGATTCTCTGGTACTGTGAGGCTGGGTCCAATCTCCAGCTCTAAATGGTCCAAGATGTGGCTCGAATTCGGAATGTAGCTCCTGAGCTGTGAAACGTGGAAAATGTTGTGCACGCCCTCAAGATTAGCTGGTAGAGCTAATCAGACGCTACTTCTCCGACTCGGCTCAAAACTTCGAATGGGCCGATGTACCTGGGGCTCCGCTTTCCTGCTCTGCCAAATCTGATAGTTCCTCTGGTAGGGGAAATCTTGACGAAGATACTATCTCCTGCTTCAAACTCCAGTGGTCGACGAATGCTATCAGCCCAATGCTTCTGTCTGTCCTGAGCAATCCTGAGTTTGTCTCTGATTATCTTTACCTTCTCTGTTGCATCGGTCACCATCCCAGGTCCAAACAATACTCTTTCTCCTATATCGTCCCAAGCAAGTAGAGTACGGCAACGACGTCCATAAAGTGCCTCGAACGAAGTCATAACCGATACTAGCTTGGTAGCTGTTGTTGTAGGAGAATTCTACCAAGTGCAAGTGGTCTTTCCACGACCCTCCAAATTCTAAGACGCAAGATCTCAGCCTGTCCTCTAGCATCTGGATTGTTCTTTTCGATTGTCCGTCAGTCTGGGGATGGTAGGCGGTGCTAAACTTCAATTGTGTTCCCAAACTTTTGTGCAAGCTCTTCCAGAAGTGAGAGGTGAATCTGGTATCCCTGTCAGATACGATACTTGCCGGAATTCCATGAATCCTGTAGATATACTGCATGTATAGTGCTGCCAACTTCTCGGTGGATAGACCAACCTTGAAGGGGATAAAGTGAGCTGACTTAGTCAGTCGGTCCACAATAACCCAAATAGCGTCCTTCTTTCCTTGGGATCGAGGCAATCCTCACACAAGTCAATCGTTGTGTTTCCATTTCCACTCCGGGATGTCTAACGGATGTAACAGTCCTGCTGGTCTCTGTCTGCTAGTTTTCACTTGTTGATAAATTAAACATCTAGCCACATACCTGGATACGTCTTTCTTCATTTCGTACCACCATACTACTGTACGCAGATCCCGATACATTTTATTAGCTCCTGGATGTATAGAATACTGTGACTGGTGCGCTTCTTGCGTCAGCTCATTCCTCAGTTCTCTAGTTGGTACGCAAAGCCTCGTACCATGCCTCAATGCTCCATCGCTGGCGATTAAGAATCCTTCAAGTGTTCTGCCAGCATTTGATCTCTGAGTTTGTAAAGTGCCTCGTCTTGGAATTGTGTCTCCTTGACTCTGTCCATCAGACTTGAACGCACTTGAAACTATATTATTGATGAATCATCTCCAGATACAATGGCTTCTCGTCCCAGTTTCTTTATTTCCTCTTCAGGAAGTACAATCTCCAATCCAAGCTTCTCTATGTCTTCCAGAAAATGCCGCTCCTTAGTCAAAAATATTGTCATCGGGTATCGACTAAGTGCATCTACAACAACATTAGCCTTACCCGGATGATACTACAGGTCGATGTCGAAATCTTTCATCAGCTCCAGCCATCGTCTCTGTTGTATGTTCAGCTCCTTCTGAGTGAAAACATATTAAGACTTTTGTGGTCTATAAATATTTCCACTCTCTTTCCATAGAGATAATGCTTCCACAGCTTCAGTACAAATATAACTGCTGTAAGCTCCAAATCATGCATGGGATAGTTCTTCTCATGAGTCCGTAATTGCCTAGATGCGTAAGCAATTACTTTTCCGTGTTGTTGAAGAACACAACCCAATCCTTTACCAGAAGCATCACTGTAAATTGAGAAACCGTCGGTACCCTGCGGGTAGCGTAAGTATAGGTGCCGTTGTAAGTCTCTTCTTCAGTTCCTCAAATGCTGACTGGCAAGCTTCAGTCCACATAAATTTCTTTTTTCTTTGTGAGTTTCGTCATCGGATCAGCAATCCTAGCGAAGTCCTTCACAAATTTCCGATAGTAGCCAGCTAAGCCCAAAAAACTTCTGATTTCAGCAACTAAACTTGGTGTACTCCACTTCTCAATAGCAGTTATCTTCTTTGGGTCCACCGAAATTCCTTCTCCTGTGACAACATGGCCTAGAAAATCGACCTTGTCTAAGAAGAATTCACATTTTGGTAGCTTACCATAGAGCTTCTCCTTCCTTAAGGTTCCCAGAACTTTTCTCAGGTGCTCTTCATGCTCTTCTTCGGTCTTCGAGTAGATCAGAATGTCATCGATGAAGACAACAACAAACTGATCCAGATATTCATGGAAGACCTTGTTCATAAGGTTCATGAATACCGCAGGGGCATTCGTCAATCCAAACGGCATGACCAAAAATTCATACTGACCATATTTGGTGTTGAATGCCGTCTTTGGAATATCCTCCTTCCTGACCTTGATTTGATGGTAGCCAGATCGAAGATCTATCTTCGAGAATACCTTAGCTCCACTTAGTTGATCAAACAAGTTATCGATCCGGGGAAGAGGGTACTTGTTCTTAATGGTGATGTTGTTCAGCGCCCGGTAGTCAATGCACATCCGTACAGTCCCATCCTTCTTGGGCACGAACAAGACAGGTGCTCCCCAGGGTGAGGCTCCATCTCTGATAAATCCAAGGGCCTTCAGCTCATTGATCTAGTCCTTCATTCTTTGGCCTCCTTAGGGTTGACTCTGTAGCATCCCCGAAAAATAGGGGAAGAGCCGGGAACTAGCTCGATGGTGAATGCCACATCTCGATCCGAGGGCAATCCTGGAAGACTATCAGGAAAGACGTCCATGAATTCTGCTATGATATGATGAGGAGGTCCGGGTTCTTCGGTGATAGAGGAGTAGGTAATACCCTCCGTACCTTCCGGGGCTCGAGAGATTTCGAACTTCGGCTCTCCAGGTGGGCTGAAGACTACATATCCTCTATGACAATCTATCAACACATGTTACTTACTTAACTAGTCCATTCCTAGGACTACATCATAGTTAGGTAAGGGCATCACAAGTAAGGGTGCTAAGAATTTGTGTCCTGAGATAGTTATAGGGCAGTTACAAGTCTCAGTGATGGGTATGGGTCCACCACCAGTCATAACTCTACATATCTTCTTGCTAAATCGCGTAACTAGGTGGTATGCAGAGATGAATTTTGTTGCTATAAAACTGTGTGATGCACCCGAATCAAATAATGCTAAAGCAGGATGTGAATGTACATAAATAGAATCTATGATGACATCAGTGGTGGGTTCCTGCTCTGGCTCTTGCTCATCTGCAATTAGGGAAAAAGCTCTCCCAGTCTTCTATTGGTGTTGTCCAAACTGTTGTTGCTAACTGGGTAGGGGAGCCTTCTATTGTGTTATTTCGGTCCGGTTGAATGCCGTAGGGCAGTCCCTCACTTGGTGGGTGACAAACCCAAAAACTAGGCAGTGTCCTAGCCTTTTCCTGCAGATATTCGCCTGATGTCCTGGCCTCTTGCAGAAATCACAGACATGAATCTGCTTCTGAGGCGCTCTATCATTGGTCCTCGTCTGATGGTGATGGTGGTGATGGTGGTGAGAAGGCCTGTTGTTATTGTTGTGGTTAGGCCTCTTCTAGTTACTCTGGAAGTTGCTAGTTCTAGAATACTCCCTCTTTGAATGAGGAGGCTGACTCTCCTCTATATCCTAAGCTCGTATTAGGATCCTCTCGTATGTCTTGGCACCGCCTCCGATCACAGCGGTGCGAATCTCTTCCCTCAGTCCATACCTGAATCTTTCAACATGATCGGCGGGGTCAGCAACCAAGTTCTTGGCAAAGCGACTAAGTTGACCAAACTCTGCTACATATTCACCAACCGTCATGTTCCCATGCTTCAGATTCTTGAATCATCTTTCCATCTCCCGTAACTCTGATGTTGGGAAGAACTTCCTGCGAAACAACCTCTTGAAGGTGTTCCAGTCAAGCTACCTGTCCTGGAGTCGGGGTTCATTCTAATACCAGGTGCTTGCTACATCTAGTAGTTGGAGTCCCGCAGCTTCAACTTGGAGGTCATCAGGAAGTCGAGCGACACTGAGGAGACACTCCATGCTGTCGAGCCATTCGTCAGCATAGATAATTTTCTCGGTTTCCTTGAAGGGTCGAGGGCCCAACTTCTTGAATTTCTTAATATCTCCGACTTTAGCAGGCCTTGGTTCCGATTGTGCTGCTTCTCCTCTCTCGAGGGCAGCCATAGCCACGTTGTGGGTATTCTCCATGCCTTCTCTCATAATCATAGTCTGTTCGCGATGAGCTTCAGCTTGGACTCTCTAGGCCTCAAGCACTCCTCGTGACAGGCCTATGAGGTCGGATGGGTTTACGGGCACTGGTGGGGCAGCTGGATCGGGCACTACCACAGGGGCTTGCTGTTCAGTCCGGGAAGATATAGGATCTGATACTTGAGTTGTAGTAGTATAAAATCTACGGGATGCTGGTACATTATGGGGACGATCGGTCAGCTGCCGAGGTGTAGGATCCGAACTTGGTTGAGGAGGTGGGGTGTGATCGGGTGATGACAACCCATCGCCAGCAGTGTTGGTCTTGTTTGTGGCCATACTTTAGAAGATTTAGGATTGCAAAACATAAGCAAGGTAGCCTACCAGTTTATAACAAACAAAAATATTTATTTATAATATATTTCGATCCTATGTTATGACAAATTAATGTTCTAATTGTTTCTAGATATGTTTACCTAAGTTATTCATCAGACTTGCATGGGCCACCACTAAAAATATGTCACGACCCGGTCCCAAATTATTGGGTCAAATCGGATCATGTCCAGCTTGCACCGTTGTGAGACGGCGGCAGTAACCTGTATCCACTTGCAGGTAATCTCAACAACATGTTATATTTGTCACAACTTCTAAAATTACGAATATTAGAACTTTGTCCAACAGAAAGATACATCTGATACATCTGATAATATAAAACTAAAATAAATTATCTTAAATTTAAACATAATAACTAGAAAATAAATGTCATCATCTAGAAAGTTGGCTCATCAGCCCCGAAATCAGTATCCTCCGATTGGAACTCTAGCAGCACAGTTGGGTAAAGCTCAGGATCGTAATAGCTATTAATCAATAGCTCAGCTTCATCAATGGGACCTATTGGGGGTGGAGGATCCAGTCAGGAAAGGAGCAAAGTACAATTATGAATATCTAACAATTCAACGAATAATTAGAAATTTGTAATTGTAAACAGTTTGAAATACTTGAACAATATTTTCCAACAATTTTCCAACAATTAAAAATAATATGATTTGAATAGGTAATGTATATGACCGGCTTGGGTTGTACAATAGTATTCTATCGATACGATATGGCTTATCCCCGTGTGTAAGAGGGATAGGCTCGCACAATTATGCAATATGAAGGTATTGGTCATAAAACACTATACTACTCCCCTAATAACCCACAATCAATAACAATCAATACTCTAGAAGAGAGTTTCGTATAGCAATGTGGTTTAAGCTTGCAATATTATAATTACTAATTAAATTGAAAAATAAACACAACCGTACTTGCCTTGGTTTTTGACTGGATTTGAAGTCGGTATTGGAAAAGAAATCAGATTCGTCCTCGAAATCCTACAGTTGAGAAGTTCTGACTTAGAACCATCATCATTGAACCATATCTAGGTGTGCTAGTTATAATCTCTAAAATTGATCCTAGTCAAGTTTTATGTTATCATAAGATGTTCATCTGCTCCTCAGATGATAACATCTATAAGCAATTAATCCCAAAAATTTGCTGGAAAGGTACAAAAGCTAGTGCTTCCAGATTTCAAACCATGTTCAGGTTCAGAATCTATTTTTATTTGTACGGGTAGGTTAACAATCTCCTGGAAGCAAGATACAGGTGAATGTTCCCGTAACTGGAGTATACCACCTCTAACCCTTCAAAGTACTTAGTGATGTTGGAGTCATCTAAGCATCTGAAATAAGTTAAAAGTCGGGCCTCATCAATCAGCCCCTGCTTGTATCTTGTAATCAGCCTTAGGCGTTCATGCTTGGCGTTCTTTCATCATCAATGGACAGGGAGAAGCAGAGCTTCAGTAAGTCTGGTATTCTGAGATTGACCAGATCATGGTTGTTAATCTGCTCAAGAATCTTGCAGAGTTCTTTGTGTTTGGAAGAAGGTCCACTGAACAGATCCTTTTTCATAGCATCATGAGCAAGTGACCTTGATATAGCACTATAGGCCATCATCATAAGTGTCTGCTGCCTGACATCATAGAGTTTAGAATTTAGCTGCTCAGACTTGGCTCGAACAGCAAGGAATTGTTTTTCAATCTGGGATAACCAAAAATTGGCTCCCTTGGTGTCGTTAGACTGAATGGCTCGGTAACAGCCATTAAACTTGTCCCAAGAATCCTTATCATTTTTCTCTAATTCTTGGTTGTACTAGTTCTTTACAACGGTACTTGCAAAAGTCTTATTCTGGAAAGGAACGAGCCTCTTGGGTCCTCCTTTCAGAAACTGAGCCTGTGTGCCCTGAGATGCCTGTGTGGCCTGTGGAGCCTGTATGGCCAGAGATTGGGCCTGTGTGCCCTGAGGTACCTGGATGGCAATCTGGCTATTTGCCTTTTCTACCACTACTGGAGTTGGGCTGATCGCCTTAGGTACTCCAGAAGAGGAGGATGATGCCTGGTTGCTGGCACCAGATTTGGCCTTTTTCTGGCCAGTAACAGGAGTAAAAGCATCATGTCTCTTCATTTTTTCATGAATTGCTTTTATTTTTTGTACTCGTCTGGATCCATAGCATCACGGCCTGGTAAGAGTATCAGCAAGAAAGTTAGTATATCCAAGGATATAATTGACTTCATAATTAAAAATTTCTAAATAAATGGCAATTCTAATCCTTCAAAGATTTTCTTTCGGATTATTAATAGTTTTCTTTTTAAGAAACTAAGCAACAGATTTATTGTCAGTCTCAATAATAAAGTTTCTATAAAGAAGATAAATTCTCAAACTTTTTATTGCTAATTTAACAGCAAGTAGTTCTTTATCATAAGTCACATACTTAATCTGGGTCTTAGTAAATTTTCCAGAGGTATATGCAACAATTTCTTTATTTTTTATAATTAATACACCTGCCCAAAAATAATCAGAAGCATCAGTTTGCAGGACTAGCTTATCTTCATCTAGTGGGAAATAAAAGATTTTTTGGTCCTTTACCAGATCCTTAATTTTAGCAATTTCTTCTTTCTCTTTGGGTGAAGTGTAATAGATATCTTACTAGTGTCCCATTTCCTGGACTGTTCACCAGTCATGGTCTTATACTTAGCTTGTTCAGCAGCTAACTTATTTTGTAATTTTTTAACCCTAGCAGAAAGATGTGGGATGAATTTTCTACCATAGTTAAGCAATCCAAGAAAGCTTTGAAGTTCCTTCAAAGTCTTGAAGTCTTCAGGAAAATCTTTTATTTTAGAATAAATATGCTGCTGTAGCTCAATCTGACTATTCTTAATTACTTTACCTAAGAAATCAATTTCTGTTTTAAACAGTTCAATTTACTTAGGACTAAGAATGATTCCATTATCAAGTAATAGTTTAGATACTTGTAATAAGTGTTCTTTATGTTCATCCGCAGATTTGGAGAATACAAGAATGTCATCAATATAGATAACCACAAAGTCTAGATGTCCAAAAATAGAGTTCATCCATTTCTGGAATATTTATGGAGCATTTTTTATAACCAAATGGCATAACTAGCCGTTCAAAATGTCCGTGAGGACAACTGAATGCAGTTAGCTCAATTGACGTTTTATCAGCAAGCTTAAGTTGCCAAAAACCTGATTTGGCATCAAACTTACTATAAAACTTAGCTCCTTGTATCTGTCTAATCAAGTTTTCAGCAGAAGGGATGAAATATCTATCAAATTTTGTATAGCTGTTAAGCTTTCTATAGTTTATAACCATTCTGGCCTTTCCCCTTTTGATCTCAGCATGATTCCTGACTAAGAATGCTGGGGACGAGTGGGTACTATAGGTTTTTTGTATTAATTTTAATCGAAGTAGTTCCTCAATCAGTTTAGCAAATTCCTCCTTATATGTAGGAGAAACTATGATGCTATTGACACGAACTTTCGATTCTTTATGTATATCTAAAAGCTCAATTTTACAGTAACGAGGAGCTTTATCAAACCATTTTAATGGGTTATCATAATACAACGGCTCTAACATCCCATGAATGATGCGTTAGAAATTGTTATTCATTGGAATATTGTAGGTGCAAATCTTATCATCAATCTCACCACGCTGTGCTGTAGGGGGAATTTGTCAGCAAGGGAGACATTAAATGGGACGCGTGGAATAGAGCGGCCATCAATGTCAAAATAATGATGATTAAAGGGTGGATAATGCCTAAGGTTATCCATGCCAAGTAAATAATCATTATCAAACTCCTTTGTGAGTAACCAAAAAGTGTATTGATATGTTTTAAACATTCCATGTATATCTGGGATTTGTACAACAACTAATGCACAAAAATTAACAGAGATTTGTCGTCCCATAAAATCATTTAATCTACAGGGACGATCAAGTTTATAACATAAATGTTCTGGTATGAACAATTCTTGTAATAAACTAACTTCGGCTCCTGTATTAAGGAGGGCATGAATAGTTAGTTCCTTGTATCCAGGGATACAAATCGTCAAAGGCATAAATATATGTCCCTGTGGGAAATTTTTTAGATCAAGAGTTGTCTTGAGCATTATTTGAGTAATTATTCCCAGTTAAGGGTATTATCAGCAAGGATAGAGGCATCTCCAGCGTCTAGCTGGAGCCAGGTATCAAGATCAAATTGGTTCAACTGACCAAACTCCATCCCTACCTGATCAATAGAGGTACTCATAATATCAAGATTAATGTGATCATCTTCTGATAAATCAATATGATCTTTATTGGGATCTTGTTCGAGTTCTTGGTCTGAAGTTTCAGAGTCTAACTCGTAGATCCTTACAGCTTGGGAGAAGGTTACCCTTCGTTTCTGTTTGTTCTCTTCGAGTAAGCTTTTATTTGTACTGTTTTTGTAAAAATGAATATGTTCACGAAGAAGCCTTTTGGTTTGTTCCAGGTGTCGCATTACGATGGTTCTGTAATTCGATCTATATGTCTCAGATTTGACTATATCCTTAAATTTTTTTACTAAACACAGCATTTTATTTGCCTCGCAAATCTGGTGTGCATTATAGCTGTCCATTGATGATGAAAGAACGCAAAGCATGGACGTCGAAGGCATGGCACAGGGAATGATTACAAGATACAAGCAGGGGCTGATTGATGAGGCCCGACTTCTAACTTATTTCAGACGCTTAGATGACTCCAACATCACTAAGTACTTTCAAGGGTTACAGGTGGTATACTCCAGTTACAGGAACATTCACCTGGTATCTTGCTTCCAGGAGATTGTTAACCTACCCGTACAAATAAAAAAATGTTTTGTTCATGAGATGTTCATCTGCTCCTCAGATGATAACATCTATAAGCAATTAATCCCAAAAATTTGCTAGGAAGGTGCAAAAGCTAGTGCTTCCAGATTTTAAACCATGTTCAGGTTCAGAATCTGGAGTATTTGGGAGGAGAAGCGATACATCAAGTGCTTCCCTTCGTATCAGATTTGGGAACTCCACCGTCTTGCTGGAGATCCAGGACTTCAGTTCTCTCCTTTTAAGAAAGGTAACTTCAACGAAGGGAAGGAACGGTATGGCGCTGCCAGAGAATTTTTTTCCGAAGCCCGAAAGCTTTTTGAAGGACAGGCGGTCCTCTCTAGCAGCAGCAATGTTATTCTGGCGGACTATGTTATTATTCTACGTATTTATCAATAACTAACGAAACTAGAAAAACCAAAAGAAACAAAAACTATACTACACAATTACAAAACCACAGAGAAAGAAATAAAGACTGGGCTTATGCCCTTACAACACTTTATATAAATTAATTGAATTAAAATAATTAAATTGCTGGTAAACTCTGAACGCCGGGAAGCGGTCCATTCAGCAGGCCGAGGCCCTGCACCCAAAATACCATTGGCTAGTAACACATTCTAAAATAATAATCTAATTTAAAATATAAAAATATGGTAAGTCTCAGACTTGGCCTAAAGTGTCATGTTGCGTTCTAGCTTATGCCTCAACGTCCGAAAATGTCGATTTCGTTTGCATTTTGCTAGGGCCCATAGACCGATACGGTCGTCGCCCAAAGGTGATACATAATCCACAAAACCAACAAATCCAATTGTTTTGCAAAGCCAAAGTTTGGGGAAAATAGATTTATTCGAAACTTTATAGAAATCGTTTTTTAAAAATATTTTCTGAAAATTTGGACGACACCTCCTCTGTAATTGGGATAACCCAATCAAGGTGCGATACCGAAAAGTCGAAAATCCCATCCAAACAACACTGTCTGGTCAATATATACTCCACCAAGATATGTACATACTCAACACCAAAAATACATAACTGGGAAAATCAACCAAAATCCATCTCAATGCCATATATATATATATATATATATATATATATATATATATATATATATATATATATATATATATATATATATATATATATATATATATATATACAAGAATGAATCAACAGAGCTTAAGCCACCTATACATGTTTTCCAAGAAACAACAGAACCCAAATCCGAGAATCCGAACTCATAATCTATCGAACTCGAAATCGGAAACCGATTTTCTGAATAGACTATTCCAAATTGAAGTCGAAAATAACAGAACCAAATCCGAATAGGAATTAGAATACGAAACCCAAATTCACAGCATAAATTTTGAATTAAAATCGGAAAACCCAACGAACCAATTTCGACTTAGAAATCATAACTAAATATGCAACAATCGAATCCCATAGCGGGATCGAGACCGAGTCATCATCGACTCTATAGGAGGGACACAAGGACACGGAAATATACCTCGGGTGCTAGGCTAGAGCTCTCAGATGAAAATAGAGAAAAATTGAAATTCTGCGAACTCAAAAATTTCTAAAACACACGGACAGCGGGATCGGGCTACGTGAAACCGATACAGCGGATCGGGACAACAAGCCAGGCACTGGAATAGCAAATTGAGAATGGCAGGGGTCGACAGCGTTGGGCGGACGCGGACAGGGGCTCGGGGCCGGAGGGGCACGCACAGATGGCTCGGTGGCCGAAGGTCGGCCTGGGTCGTGGGGATAGTGGCGGCGGGGGTCACCGGGCTCGGGCGGAGGAATGCTGGCCTCGAGCGGCTCGGGTCGCTGGCCTGGGCGGCTCGGGGCTGGCTCTCAGGAAATCGGCATCGGGAGGCTGCCGGAGCACGACTAGGGCACTGATTTGGAAATGGCCAGGGATTTGAGATGAAGAGAAAGGAGTGGGAGAGGAGTTTATATAGGATAGGTGTTTGGGGGTTACGGGAGGGAAAAGGAGGGGTCAGGAGTTTTGAAAGGGGAGGAGACTCGGCCGTTTCGGGAGGCCGAGGTCACGAGCTCGGTTTTGAACGGACAGGGAAGGGGAAAGAGTACGGGTTAGAGAAAAAAAAGTTATTTTAGAAAGAAAGTTTCTTTCCTTTAGAAAGGAAAATAATATATATATAAAGGATTAAAAGTTGCTTTCGAAATAAATCGAGATTGACACAGGAACAGGACGGGTCCAGCCAGTCAATAAAAAATCCAGGGATTAATTTTTTTTAAAATACAATTTTCCTAATTGACTAATAATAATAAATTAACAATAATATATCCAATCAATTACAAAGTGCAATCAAAACCAAAAATCCAGAAAATCCCAAAATTGCGGGTTTCACACTAAACTAGCTAAGCTACTCTAAAGCCCCATCGGCTGGAGCTAACCCTTGCTGAACTAGGGTGTCCAAGTCTAGGCCAACTACGTCATGAGGACCGTAGTAGGTAGGACACTCGTCCTCGCCACAATCTGTAAAATTTTGTCAACATATCCAGTCAGGATGGAACGAGCATAAATCTCCAATAACAGTTCTAGTTAGACGATATTAAAAATGTAGCAGTAAATAGAGAGAATATACAAGGTAAAGTAATGAGTACATGAATCATGGTGAGATATATCAAGACTGTAAATGCATGTAAGAGTAGGAGAATAGTGTATATCATGTACAGGAATTAGGAACTACTATCTATGTGAGTTTAGCACTAGTTTCAACATGTGATTGGCTTAGGAACATGATATAATATTTGGCCTGGTTAATCATATGTGCGGTGGATGATTAACACTATTCAAGATTCAAGACTTGATACAAGGCGGGTATTGATCACACATATACGCTAATACCCCCGCCCCTGACTATTATTGTGGATCCAACCATAATATGTTATGACACGTATGCTCTGAGAAGGTCGCGAGCCTTCACAGGAATCATGTCTACACAATGCATGAGAAACAAGGAGTCTTGTACAAGGTATACCATGGAGTATAAGCAATAACATTTTATGACGGGATCCAGACAAATACCAATCCATGTGAACAATGTTTCAAGAGAACCAGGATATCTACACTAAATATAAGAAACATGGACAATATCATAAAATAGAAATACTATCAGAGAATGTACTCGCCTGGTACTCTGAATGACTGATGAAAATAGATGTCTGAACTTGAGTCACAAAGTCCTAAATAAAACAATACAGGTTATGATGTGTTCAAATATGTAATAAAGGAAGTTTATAATACAACTACATGATTCTAAGTCAATCTAGGTCAAACTAGATTATACAAAGTCAATCTAAGTCATACTAGGCCTAACAAAGTCAAACTAGGTCAAGGAAAGTCAAACAAAGTCAAACTAGGTCGATTTAAATCAAAGGTTGACTTGCAGTTGACTTTTGGTCGAATGGTCAACTCTGGTCAACCCTAGTCAACTCATAGTCCACTCTAGTTCAACTAGGTCAATGGTTGACTCACAGTTGACTTTTGGTCAACTAGTCAACTCTGGTCAAGTTTTGGTCAATTTTAGGCTAAAGTTGACTTTTGGTTGACTTTTAGTCAAAACGGTCAACCATGGTCAAATGTGGTCAACCTAAGTCATTTACCCTATTCCTAATCATTATCAACCAAGCTATCCTAATTCTAACCATATCTTTAACATGTTAAACTCATATCTTAGTTATAGGTATTACCTTAACTCTTATCCTATTATCCTACCAAGGTAAACTCGTTACCTAAGCCTCTAACCCATATCCTTGACTATATTACCCTCACCCTACTTATCCTTTAATACCCTACTAAGGTGTTCTAACACTCTACCCTCGTATCTCGATACCATATCTTGGTATCTTGATACCTTGCCTTGGTTATAAGGTAAACTTATTTACCTTGAAGGTAAAGGTAAATCTCATTTACCTTGAGATACTAACTTGAGTATCCTACAATACCCACTATTCTAAGACCCCACTCTTAGTATCCTAAGATACTAAGATAGGATACTAACTATCTATAGGTTTTTAATATCTAGACACTAGTTAATATTAACATATCATAGGTATCTAACATATCAAAATCTAACCAATACCTCAACTAACAACATTCTAACATATAACTTCTAACCATCTATTCTAACTTAGAAACCTAACACAACTAACAACCACTAACTAATATCTAACCATAACATATATGCATATATATCCATCTCTAACTCTAACCAACTAACATATGTCATCTCTAACTAACAATAACATAGACTAACACAACTAACTATCTAACTTATATAAGATATCACTATCTAACTTCTAAGATACCTCTAACCTCTACATGGATTCTAACATAACCAATAACATACTAACATATCCATACATACAACATCTAAATTCCTCTCTACTCCAATACTAACACACACACACAAACACATGTACCAAATCCACCCCCCCTCTCTTCTAATACACCCACACGCATTTATATACAAACATACTACCACTCAACCAAAACACAAATCACTCAACAAACCACACTAGCCTCAAGTCAAATAGGATGGCATGATCCTCCTAGCTCTCTCACCTTCACAACTGTAACACCCACTTTTCTAAAATGAGGATAATTTTGAACTTTTGTAAAAGTTTATTATTTAATAATAGGATTTATGATTTATGGGAATTTTTAATTAATTTAAAACTATTTAAAATTAGTGAATTATAATTTTGATGTGTTAGCTAGTGAACTCTAGAACTGTTGAGCCTAGAGACTAACCATGACCATGGAGACCTAACCATGTGATTAGAATGACTATTTATAACTTTTTAGGCTAAGGGTATTTTGATCATTTTGTGACTTTTGAATTATTTAGGATTTTAATTAATTGGTAAATTTTAGATTATTTTAATAATATTTAAATTGATTATTACGATTTTGGTCATTTTTTATATTTTAATATTTTAGAAAATTTTTATATTTTTAATATTGTTTTTATTGGATTTATTTAGTCGGGTTTGAGTTTCGTCTCGTTCCGACTTGTATTGTGACCCGGGTAGCTTAAACTCTAGATGGGACCTAATATTAAGTTACGCATGGCTCACAAGACCCAACAGTTAAGTTAGTTAATTAAACTAATTTTATCATGTTAGAATGGTTAGGTTAGAGACTCAAAACTAGATCATTTTGATCCCAAACTTGAACCTAGTCTAGACTTAACCATATGAGACTAGAGAGGGGCAATTAGGACATTTCTCATTAGCCCTAATAGACTCTTTATGGCAGCCACCTTTAGGGGAGAATGATTTATTTCATTCATTACAATATTGCCTCTTTTGTTTTTCTTTTGTTTTTATCCAATTTTAGAGAGCCTTTTCCATTGATTTGATCTCCAAATCAAATCATTCCTTCAGCAAACCTTCCCTCAATCATTTCCATTCTCCAAAGGAAGGGTGCTACCAAGGATTGAAAGAGGAGTACAAGGAGGAGTGTCCACTTTGAGGGATCTTCGTATCGGAGCCGTGTCCTAAAGGATTTCATTGGGATTCCACTCCCAATAGGTAAAACCTATCCTCTAAATCGATTTCCTTTGTATATAAATTAGTTTTGAATCCGTAGGATCCATCCTCATGTATGTGTCCCATTTAGATTCAAATTTGAGGCCATTTGGAGCTCTCTTGAGGATTTTAGATATGTGTCTTGTGTCCTACTTGATAGATCCCAAATTAGGACATCCCATGTGTATGTATGTATGATAATAGTTTAAATAGATATTTAAATTTAGTTCTAGAATGGTTATAGAGTGGATTGATCTTAGTTAGGATGGTTAGAATGAGTTTCATTTGGATATCTATGTTTGTATCCAATTATTTTGGCCTATATGTGTTCTTTTGTCCAAAACAACTCAAATTCGTCATAATATTCATCCACGTTTTTATTAACCAAAACAACTTTGAAATGTCATAACTTTTAACTTAGAACTCAGATTTATCTTTCATATTTTTTAAAAGAACCGTATCGAAGTTAAATTTCCAAATATATATTTTAATAAGCCAAATTCTTTCTGTAACTTTCTGTAGAATTATTTGAGTGTCAGCTGTACGAAAAACGAACGTGTTTCGGTATTTTTGCGAATTCGGAAGCTTTCGGGCACGAAAATGCAATCCGTTTAAAGTTTTGAAAAGCTAACACGAAGGGCTACAACGTAGTTTAATCCTAGAATTTAGTAGATGCCCAATTGGTACAGTATTGGTTTTAAGTAGAAGAGTAAATATACGATATATACATTTTGTGTAACCTATGAGCCTATGTAGTATGGATATTAAATGAATATAGAGTATGTAATACATGATATGTTAGATTAATGAAATAATATATATATGATATATAAATCTTCTTTACATTAATGTATATATATGGTTGAATGCAAGCATGTAGGAATGCAATTAATATAATGTATGTAAGCAATACATAAATGCATGAATGAAAGAATGATATACAATGTATGCATGAAAGTATATAATGAATGCTAAATATGAATGCAAGGTATACATGTAATGATAGATATGAATGCATAATATATAAATAATATAATGCAATATACAATGATAGCATATATGGTAATGTAGAATATATAATGCAAGCATGTAGGAATGTAATTAATATAATGTATGTAAGCAATGCATAAATGCATGAATGATAGAATGATATACAATGTATGTATGAAAGTATATAATGAATGCTAGATATGAATGCAAGGTATACATGTAATGATAGATATGAATGC
The DNA here is from genome assembly GCA_029216955.1 of Iris pallida. Lineage (NCBI taxonomy): Eukaryota > Viridiplantae > Streptophyta > Magnoliopsida > Asparagales > Iridaceae > Iris > Iris pallida. Next base: position 17,960 of record JANAVB010018743.1, read on the forward strand.
ATAATATATAAATAATATAATACAATATACAATGATAGCATGTATGGTAATGTAGAATATATGATGCAAGCATGTATATGTCCAATATTTTTTCTTTTTCTTACATTTTCCTTTCCTTCCCTTTCCTTTTCAGTTTTCCCTCTTTTTCTCTATTCTATTTTTAAATGTTGTATACAATGTATATAATATATAGATGCATGTAAGTATGTAATATGCATGAATGACATGTATGTAATAAAAATAAGTATATGTATGCAACTTAATGATATGTGAATAGATATAATACCTGAACTGAAATATGCATGCATATGAGATATGAATGAATGTATAAATGCATGAATGTATATATCTATATAACTATGTAAATATGCATGATGTAACATATGCCTATATTATATAAATATGTATGTAATGTGGATATGCATGTATGTATGAAGGTATGTATTTATATATATTATCTATTTTATATTATGCATTGTTGTGGTTCACATTGTCTTATGATTGTGTGAGTGCTAGCCTAGGCTTGGTTAGGCCTAGTAAGACTTGTTAGACTTGTCTGGGCTAAGACTTGACCTAGTTGACCTAGTTTGACTAGTCTAGTTGACTAGAGTTGACCAAGAGTTGACTTTAGTCCAGTTTGACCCCAACTTCATGTAGATGCATTATAGCAGTCTGTTATATCATTTTAGACTTATGGTGACTTGTACTGTTCTATAGGAGACAAACACCACTCCTCGGACAGCAGATATTCTTCAGATACTCAGGATACAGGCGAGTACATTCTCTGATCATTTCATATCCTGTTTAGAATTATTCTCCTGCTTTAAATTACTTTACTTGATACTGTCACGTTGGTCACACAGATTAGTACTATATGGATCCCTTCTTAAGATGTTATCCCCTCAGGGAGCATCGGATACTATAGTTCTATGTGTTTCACTTACATTGTGTATCGCTATGCTTCATGGTTCATTGATCACTTGTGACATGTACTCTCATGATCACAGAGTCTTTCTTGAATCACCCATTCATGGGCATTCCCAGAATCACCCATTTTTGGGCCTACCATGTATCAACCCTTGTGGGCTATTACATGGAATCATAACATAACCTGGCTGGATCCTTGTGTATTGATTGGGGGTACGGGGGAGTAGAAGTAGACATGTGAATAATATCCAAGTAGTGTAGCATCAGAATCTTTTCCGTAGTGTAGTATCAGAATCTCCTATGCCATTCATATGTTTATATTGTACTCTGACTCACTAGCCACTGTTAGCTCTCTACTTATAGTAGATATTTCTATTACAGTTCTCTCTCTCTCTTTACATACTGTATTTCTTTCAGTTCCTATATCTTACTTTATTGCATGATTATATTTTTTAACCTGCTATGAACTGTTGAGATGTATTGTGCTCGCTCCTGTCCTGACTGGACCTGTTGAAAATATTACAGTGGACGAGGAGGAGGCCTGTGTGGATACTTTCTATGGGACAGCCCTAGACGACACTTGTGAGCTGGACTCTCAGGAGGACCCAGCTCTAGCTGATGATATTACCCTACTGCCTAGACTAGTTTAGTTAGGCTTTATCTTACTTATGTTGTCTTGGGACTAGCTTAGTTAGGCTTTATTTTTGTTCTTGAGATCTGGATTGTATATATTCTTTCATATTCAGTAGTTGAGACTTGTATTTCTGGATGTTTGCTGAGATGTTATCTTAGACACTTAGACTTTTCTGATCATCTGTATTTCATTTTAGTTCTATATCATATCATGCTTCTTCTTCCTTAGTTGTGATTGAGTTACATTCTTTCTGCCATGTCACCCCCATTCGGGGAGTATAAACTGCTTAGCATTATATTGTTAGGTGTTGTGACCTAGGACAACGTTCTACCGCCGACACTGCGGCGTAGGCTGGACGTTCCCACTTCTAGTGCCCTTACTTTAGGGTGCGGGTCGTAACACATTTTTAGTGGTGGCCCATGCAGGTCGAGACTAGAAGTGTAGTGGTATTCGAACCAGAGTATCACTACAGCCTGCATTAGGATTAGGATATTTTTGAGGGTACTCAATCACACTAGAAAAATACTTAATCATATTCCTTTATTAAAATTGTTGCTTATTGACTTTCCTTGAATATAAACTGTCCTCGTTGAATTTTTGCTTCATTCTCAGAAATTGCTTCTTGTTTTGATCTGTCTTCATGATGGTTATGGAGACACGATCTCATCGCCCCGGTCCAGGGAATATTATCGAGAGGCTGGCCACCTCTCGTCTTGTTCAACAGGGCCTCGAGACCGCAGCTCCTGTTGTGCCGACTCAGGTTGGCGTTTTTGCTACATAAGAGGTGCACCTCTGTCTGTACAGAGACTTTTTCTCGTTATTCCCAATTTCTCTCAGCAGCAACGGTTCATGCAGCATCATCAGCAGACCAGGGGAAACCAGGAGGGCGAGCTTTCGTCAGAACAGTCGAGGATACAGCAGACCAGTGTAATGCCCCAGTCCCAAAATACGTAGAACTAGGTACATAGACATGCCAGCTGTATACATACGAAGTATACTCCAATATATGGAAACCCCGTATGAATACATAAGCTGTAAAATGCAGTAAACCAAGAGTAATCTAATCTCATCCACGAAATATAAGAATAAAAGATGTTATATAATGATAATGAATTGTTATTGATACATATAGTTGGGCGGAGACAAATCCACTACCGACAAGTAAAGAAAAAGTACATGATAGAATACATGATTTTGACGAGAGAAGCGAAGACGATCTAAGTGCAATCATCCTCGAAGAAGTAGTGACAATCATGGCCATGGATAGAGCACCTGCGAAAGACGATAATACACACCTGGAGAGATAACCAGGTCCTTAGAGGGACGTAACAAGACACATAATATCATGCCATATAAACTGAATAAATATTGCTCAAATAAATAAGTCAATTGAATTATAACATGTTCCAACACGCACCTACTGAACGAGCGTACCATCCTCCCAACCAAACAAGGACAGGAGATGGTAAACTAATTCACGATAACGTATCTTCCCATGCTATGAATCCAATATGGTATCCGGACCCCAACAAGGTTCAATACCTTCTCATCGAAGTAGTAAGTCACACCTACAACCAAACAAGGACAAGATGTGACGAACTAATCCGTGATAAGTTATTGTTCCAAGCCACGGTCAGATACAAGTACCCAAACCAAAGGTACTCATACCTAACGGATAAGGGTAGCCTAACCGTTCTAAGTGAATGTAGTTTAAGAACAATTTATGGTCGCATGACTGCCGGGTCAAGTCAGGAAAATACCAATGCATTACAGTACCTTAGTAGCGAGTCACAACACCATATACTATTCCTCAGTATCGAGCGAGTCTATAGCATATAGTCTACCTATCGTTCCTCAGTAGTGAGCGAGTCTACGATAGATAAGATGGTAGTCAACTTCCAATCATGTTCTTCCCGCCCAATGCTAACTCTATAACCACTAAGTCAAACTAACATGCAATCCTCTATTAGCGGTTATTCCTATCGCACGGCTTGTACGTATTGGTGGCCAGCCAATCACGCACTTCCGTGTTCTACATACGACACACAACTTCGTGGTACGTGTCAAGGCCATGAATGCAACACACAAAGGTGGTCCCTTAAATCTAGGTTTAATGTGTAAAAAAAATAATACATAGCAGAATATCAACGAACAGTAAGTTCTAACAGGTTATGCCATGTATCACAGTTTATTTTGCATAAAGAAAATAATGAACATGCATGAAATATAAGCTAAAATAATTTAAACAGCAAATGGCAAGGTGTCTTGCTTGAGGTCCTTGCTGGTGAAACCGACAATTCCGTTGGGTACAGAATAGTCACAGGGCTACATAAGATAACTCAGACGATGTGATAAACTTCTAAAATAAAAACCAAAAAGAAAATATTCTGGAAAATTTATGGGAAAAATATATGATGTGTACTTTTCTGTCAGTATTCCGAAACTTCAAACGGATCGTGATTTTGAATCCCGGTTCTCCCAGAATCTCAAAAATACTAAAACGTGTCAGATTTCGGACCACTGACACTCCACAAATTTTCCAGAAAATTAAGTTCCGAATTTATGAAAATAAAATTTATATTCAGAAAATATACCTCAATACGATTCCAACAACAAAAACTGGAGGTCAAACGGAGTCCGGTGTTGGGAGTTATGGTCATTCGAAGTTGCTACAACCTTTGAAAATTGAGGCTGAATTTATGACGAAAAAAGAGAGAAATTTTGACAAGGATGGTTTGAAAGATGATTTGTGGTGAAAATAATATGGAGGAGTACCTGCCTATTTATAGGATGTGGGAATTTCCAATTAGATAAGAATTAGGATTCCTTTAAACCCAATTTAGATATTTCCTAATTTAATTTAAAAGCAATCAAATCCAAATCCAAATCCAAATCCAAATCCAAATCTAATTTAAATCAAATCAAATTCTCTTAGTTTAAAATCAAATCAATTAAATCCAATTTAAATCTATTTAAATTTTTAGCTCAAAATCAAATAGGATAAATAAATTTTGAATATTTAACTATTTAAATAAATCTAAAAATTAAATCAAGATTTAAATGGCCACCATAACTTCCAAATATATTTTTCAAAATACCAATAATAATAGTTTCGAAAATAATAAATATTTTTAAATATCTTTTTGAATAATAAATCTCAAAAATTATATTTTTATTTAAATTAAACTAGCAAATATTTATGAAATATATGTATGCATGAATAATATTATTTATTCCAAATAAACGGCCTTTCATAAATAAAATCATAAATTTTAGAAATTTTGATAGCTAAATTAAATATTACATATATTATTTTGAAACTATAAAAATAAAAAATATTTTTCTCAAAATATGCACGCTCGCACATATTCGCACTCCTCGAGCAACTACGAAAAATAAAATTTCGTGCACGACGTACAACACGACTATGCGACGTACAATACAAAAATTTTAAATCAGTACCAAATTTAATATATATAAAAAAAATATAGTAGAAATTTAGGGGTTTTACATCCTACCCAACTTAAAAGAATTTTGTCCTCGAAATTAAGAATTTGGAGGGGGTGAGAAGGCACAACAGTAGATAGGAGGGTTTAAGGAAGTTTATATGGTCGTAGTCTAGGTTGAGGGTATGATTAAGAGACGATTGTAATAACTCTTAATTCAAGTGATTAGAAAGTCAAGATTGTAAATTTAGTGTCGAGGGAAAGGTCGAGTAGTTCAAGACAAAGATATGGTTACATTAGGTGGTAATGGTCATGGTGATAGGACAGTTAGAGGAGTTTTAGTACGACGCTTTCGTCCTTCTAAAATAGGTAAAGGCGAACGCAATATAGAGTTCGAAGGAGGCGTTATCGAATACGAATACGTGGTTCAAAGGCGACCGAATAATTCAAAAGGAGTTGTCAAGGCAGTCGCGGATGGGACTCTAGAGGACAAGTTTAGCTATGTCCCCATCCACGTAGGATAATATGTGATAAGCGAACCAAAGTGCAATAGGTTGATCAGACCATCATGCACCGGTTCTGATTAGACAATATGTTAGTGGGTGCACCCAATAAAATATGTCATGATCAAGCTTGATAACGAAATAAGCTTGCAAAATTGAAGCTACGTTAGTAGCGCGAAATAGTCAAAATATGAGCAAGGGAGGTACTGATGAAGGAAATTTTAAATAGTCCCAGATCTTTTAAGATCAAGGCTCGTCCGAAGTTTGGGCCTATACAGTTGTCTTGGTTGACTAGCTAAGTTAGAGTCCTCTGAACTTATAGGCTAAGCAAATTTATCCACATGGGTCACAAGGACAAAGGCTTTGTTGGGCCGTGAGGTATTCTACCCAACTTACAAGAGTTAAACCAGTAGTGTGATGGGACAATGAGTCAAGCAATCAAGATAAAGCACAAATTTAAGCATTTAAGGAATTAAGTAGAACAAAATTCACCTATCGGGTTAAGGGATTGAGTCAAGGTTGGATCTCTTAATTGAAGTCGGAAAGTATTTTGGTGTCATGGTAGAGGTTATAGTTTGGCCATTTTGACCAGAAGGTCCTATCATGAAAATAGTGTACAAGGAGGCGTATTTTAGTGGGACATGATACATCTACATGAAGGTGGACTTGTCTAGGTCTTACATATGAAATTTGTTGGAAGGAAAAGTGTAGTGTTGTACTCCAAATATACAAGTCACGGTAGGGGACGCCAGAAGATCAAAAATAGAAAGTGGGAGTTCACGAGGTGATAATTAATGCACAAAATAAAGAAGATCAAGTTAAAGCGTGAAATAAAATTAATTAAAGAATCCATTAAAAATAATTTAGAAACTCAATTCCGGAGAGAAGATAGTCTCCTAGATGAATACAATTAAGGAACCATTAACTCATTATTCAAATTGCAAATGGGTTAGAAGGTTGCAATTAAAAGATCTAGAATTGAAGGAAGGTCGAGTAAGTCAAGGTGAAAATACAGTCACATAGCTAGGTAGATGACCAACACACTTGTGTACATTCTACTATCATGGTCATGAGTGATATGGCAATTAGTGTGGAGTACATCTATCTTATTAGAGCTATCTTGATGGCCTACCATTAAAATTTTAGCTCAAGTATCCTCCAAACGTTTCAAAAATAAACTTTCAAAAATATACCATCAAAATTTGTATTCACTCCAAGCCGTTCAAATTTATCATAATTTTTTTTTAAATCACTTTCATAAATCTCAATGCAAACTTTATCGCGTTACCACTAACCTTTTCCAAAATTAATGTTTAAATTCAACTATTTAACTCAAGAGTTCATAATTTACGAATCCATAAAAATTCCACAATCAATCAAAAATTTAACACTCTAAAATTTTCCAATAACTCATAATAAAACTCTTAGCCTATTAAAAGCAATCTCAAAAATTATGCTCAATGCTCTCATCAATTTTAACTTCTATTCATGCTAAGTAATTATTCCAACAAAATCACAACTTTTAAATGTAACTTCCTTTAACCAACCAAATAACTTTCCATCACATCCTTCGAAATTCTCCCAAAATTTTAATATTAGCAATCCCGCATTAAACTAAATTTTCGAATAATCTCATCAGTCAACATCTTTTTTTTTTACCAAAAATCTAAATAGATTTGTAAATCCTCAATCATAGGACACAATTTAAAATAAAGAAAAATTCTCAAAAATCATTTTCATAACTTTTATATATTTTAAACCAAAGTTCACCGTCATTACTTCCACTTAAAAATTAAAAATTTACTAAACACGAAAATCGCAAGTTGTATAACTCAAATTTAAATAATTCCTACAACCATTTTTAAAAGCTAAGATCATTTTCAAACCAAATTAATAACCGTTCAAAGGTGTATAACCATACTCCAATAAATCATAAACATCAAAACTCGAAAATCAAATAAATTTTATATTTGTTCAAAGATGTATTTTATCACCCAAAACTCATAAATATCACAACTCGAAAAGCAAATCAATTTTATACCTGCGCAAAGATGTATGACTATAACCCAATAAATCATAAATATCAAATCTCAAAAAGCCAATCAATTTCTTAAATCAAGGGTATAAAGATTCTAGCCCCCCCCCCCCCTTTTTTTTCTCCTTCCTGCAATATCAATCCTATGGTGTTTACTATTTAGAAATCTCAAGATAAAAACCTTCCATGGTAATATCCTACTTTACCAATTACTAATCATTAAATCACAAAAAAAAAACCTTTTTAACTCAATTAGAGTCTTGAATGTATTCCAATTGCCAATATAACCATTCTAGCCATGTGTTTGACCTATGAACATATACTAGTGTAGTCATCTTCCTAGTTGACACTAAGCACGAAAATAAGAATCAACGGTAGAATGGAATCAAGCAAGATACAATTCAAGGAAGTCGAACGAGAGTTCGAAATTTGAAGCCAAGGGAAGAGGTCAAGCTGTATGGATGAGATTCCTATAATTCTAATCCTATGTTGCAGGTTCACATCGGTACAGTAACGTAACCGAAGTGACAAACTCGACCTGCATGGGCCACCACAAAAACATGTAACGCTCCAGTATCAAAATACGTAGGACTAGGTACATAGACATGCCAGCTGTATACATACGAAGTATACTCCAATATATGGAAACCCCGTATGAATACATAAGCTGTAAAATACAGTAAACCAAGAGTAATCTAATCTCATCCACGAAATATAAGAATAAAAGATGTTATATAATGATAATGAATTGTCATTGATACATATAGTTGGACGGAGACAAATCCACTACCAACAAGTAAAGGAAAAGTACATGATAGAATAAATAATTTTGGTGAGAGAAGCGAAGACGATCTAAGTACAATCATCCTCGAAGAAGTAGTGACAATCATGGCCACGGATAGAGCACCTGCGAAAGACGATAATACACACCTGGAGAGATAACCAGGTCCTCAGAGGGACGTAACAAGACACATAATATCATGCCATATAAACTGAATAAATATTGTTCAAATAAATAAGTCAATTGAATTATAACATGTTCCAACACGCACCTACTGAACGAGCGTACCATCCCCCCAACCAAACAAGGACAGGAGATGGTAAACTAATTCACAGTAACGTATCTTTCCATGCTATGAATCCAATATGGTATTCGGACCCCAACAAGGTTCAATACCTTCTCATCGAAGTAGTAAGTCACACCTACAACCAACAAGGACAAGATGTGACGAACTAATCCGCGACAAGTTATTATTCCAAGCCACGGTCAGATACAAGTACCCAAACCAAAGGTACTCATACCTAACGGATAAGGGTAGCCTAACCGTTCTAAGTGAATGCAGTTTAAGAACAATTTATGGTCGCATGACTACCGGCTCAAGTCAGGAAAATACCAATGCATTACAGTACCTCAGTAGCGAGTCACAACACCATATACTATTCCTCAGTATCGAGCGAGTCTATAGCATATAGTCTACCTATCGTTCCTCAGTAGCGAGCGAGTCTACGATAGATAGGATGGTAGTCAACTTCCAATCATGTTCTTCCTGCCCAATGCTAACTCTATAACCGCTAAGTCAAACTAACATGCAATCCTCTATTAGCGGTTATTCCTATCGCACGGCTTGTACATATTGGTGGCCAGCCAATCACACACTTTCGTGTTCTACATACGACACACAACTTCGTGGTACAACGTGTCAAGGCCATGAATGCAACACACAAAGGTGGTCCCTTAAATTTAGGTTTAATGTGTAAAAAAATAATACATAGCAGAATATCAATGAACAGTAAGTTCTAACAGGTTATGCCATGTATCACAGTTTATTTTTCATAAAAAAAATAATGAACATGCATGAAATATGAGCTAAAATAATTTAAACAGCAAATGGCAAGGTATCTTGCTTGAGGTCCTTGCTGGTGAAACCGACAATTCCGTTGGGTACAGAATAGTCACAGGGCTACATAAGATAACTCAGACGATGTGATAAACTTC
>JANAVB010018743.1:32500-43509 GCA_029216955.1 Iris pallida
TAAATGCATGAATGAAAGAATGATATACAATGTATGTATGAAAGTATATAATGAATGCTAGATATGAATGCAAGGTATACATGTAATGATAGATATGAATGCATAATATAAATAATATAATGCAATATACAATGATAGCATGTATGGTAATATAGAATATATGATGCAAGCATGTACATGTCCAATGTTTCTCTTTTCTTGCATTTTCCTTCCCTTCCTTTCCTTTTCAGTTTTTCCCCTTTTTTCCTCTTCTATTTTTACATGTTGTATACAATATATAATATATAGATGCATGTAAGTATGTAAAATGCATGAATGACATGTATATAATAAAAATAAGTATATGTATGCAACTTAATGATATGTGAATGGATATAATGCCTGAACTGAAATATGCATGCATATGGGATATGAATGAATGTATAAATGCATGAATGTATATATCTATGTAACTATGTAAATATACATGATGTAACATATGCCTATATATAAATATGTATGTAATGTGGATATGCATGTATGTATGAAGGTATGTATTTATATATATTATCTATTTTATATTATGTATTGTTGTGGTTCACATTGTCTTGTGATTGTGTGAGTGCTAGCCTATGCTTGGTTAGGTCTAGTAAGACTTGTTAGACTTGTTTGGGCTAGGACTTGTGTCACGCCCAGAACCAGAATATTGGAGAGCGGGGGACAGACACAGCCAGCTACATACATTGAAGTGAATCTCACATCGCAATACGGTCACGGCTGTCTAGATGCATGAGGGTTTACTACAAGCCATCAGTCTCTTAAGGTCAATAACAAGCCTAGTGTCTCAATCTCAAGCAACAAGTAGATATAACAAGATGGAGATCATCAGACATACAAAGTAAGGCATCCCATACATTACATATTCAGATGATCATGAAGCTAGTCATACAAAATACGAAGACTAGCAAGAGTTTAAGTCATACATGATCAACCCTAGGATTGTCAATCATGCTACAGCCCGTAGGCAGACAGTAAATAAAGTTACAAACGAGCTAACACTTGCTCGACAGCTAAACGCCTCAAAAGAATATTTTTACAAGGGAGTGGGAGAGCAAAATAAAACCCACTCGTTGCCGAGATTCCTTCTAGTGTTCACCATCTGGCAGGAAGGTTGGGAGATCCTCGGTAGCTGCTCCGAAATCTGGCCATACAAAACCAGCTGGGTCAGACCCCAGAAAGAGTAAGTGCCACAAAGGGGGCTTCACTTAAGAACTAAAACCAGCATGTCAGCACATAAATCATAGGTAAAATAACATAAGACATGAGTTAAAGAAAACAGGATGATAAACGATAAGATAACTAGAGGACTATTCCGGTAACCAAGTTACAACCCGTAAACCAAACAAGGACTGGGGTTGTAACCCTTCACCTGAACAGAACTTAGCCTCGAACCAATATCGATAAAGTAAAGCACAAACAAGTATGTCCAGAGATATCCATGTACCGGATCTGGGCAAGACTAGACAAGATAGGACTCCATCCATCATTCACGGCCAAGCAAAGAGTACGGCTTGATACTTAACTAACTAGGGTTATCACAAGCTTAGTTACTAGTAAGATGCAATGAGGTACGCCTATGGCCACAAGCCCTGCAGACTATCCAGGTTATCCAGACGCAAGGTTCAAGCTTAGAGTTATCATGCCTTGTTGGGTGACTTAGATGCAACACATGACAGTGTGCATAGTAATCATTTCATGTAGTGCCCCACATAACAGTGAGCTGGAAATGTGCCCTACTCGTCGGCAGACTACAAGTCCATCAAGGAAGGCGCCCAGATAACGGGATTGCTTGTAGCCGGAATACCTCTCTATGCTCTACTTGATCAATCTAGTCATTAACCTAGTCAGATTCGTTATGAATCCCTGACCGTGGTAACCAGGGATACATGTCCTAGACATGATGCGAGACATGACTGGTTGCTTATACAAGCATATTCAATACAATCACCCACGGTGTCAAGAATTCACTTAGCATGTCAGGTTAGCCGTCGCAACAGCGTATCAAGGTTATCATGTCGGGTTACTTATCAAGGCAAGGGTACGTCACAACGGACCACCATCAAGAATTATCATGTCAAATTACTTGTCAAGAGTGCACCACGGCGGGTCACTAATCATGCAATTCCATCACTAAGCCTTGTTCCGATTAACATTCATAAATAATGTCATGATCACATCGGGTTCATGTCGGGTTTACATCAGAAGGCGTAAGGATATAAAATGGGTGCAAAAATCATAAAAAGGGGAATATGGGGACATAATGCGCCCAAAGGGGGAGCAAGGGGTACTATGACCAACAAGTGGCATTAGCCAAGTTGTGCCAGGGTAAGTAGGGTCAGGTCCAGTTGCGCCTAAATATCAGGTTGCGCCTGAGTCAGGCTGCGCTCAAGTCATCAAAAGGCAGCGTATGAGTCAGACTGCGCTCACGTCACCAAAAGGCAGCGTATGAGTCAGACTGCGCTCACGTCACCAAAAGGCAGCGTATGAGTCAGACTGCGCTCACGTCACCAAAAGGTAGCATATGAGTCAGACTGCGCTCACGTCACCAAAAGGCAGCGTATGAGTCAGACTGCGCTCACGTCACCAAAAGGCAGCGTATGAGTCAGACTGCGCTCACGTCACCAAAAGGCAGCGTATGAGTCAGACTGCGCGCACGTCACCAAAAGGCAGCGTATGAGTCAGACAGCGTGCGCTAAAGAGCGCGCGCAACTCAGTGGCGCAAGCTAAAAAGCTCACGCACACTGCTCACTGTCTTCTCCAAATCAGCAAGAACTCCATGGTTTGAACCCAAAGCTTCAAAAGTCCATAACTTGGTCAAAACAAGTCCAAATCCAACTTTTCAAAGGTCAAAATTAGGTAGAATAAAATTCTCTACAACATGGAACCATCAAAACTTGAAAACAAAGAAGTTTGATAGACCAAAACCACCAAAATCCTGAAAATAACTAATTTCTAGATCTACAAAAATTAAAGCCTCAAAATGGAAAATGACAAGTTCTAATGTGTCTTAGAAACATGAGGAGAAGCTAATGGAACAATAAAAAGGGGCTTTTGTAGAAGCAAGTTGCACTTGCCTAAGGGGTGTTCTTGGTTGTGGTGGGTTTAATGGAGAAGGAAGAAGAGTTAATGAGAAAGTGGAGGAGAGAGAAAAGTTAGGTGGGTTATAAAGGGGGATGGTGGTGGGTTTAACATGATGAACCAAAGAATAAACCAAGCCATCCCAAAATAAACCAAGTTAAACCATTACATGCCATGATGAACCTAATCAAGATTAAACTGAAATTAGCTAGCCAGGCAGGAAAATAAAATACATGTCAGGATTCCGTATACGTATACTGGAAATACGTAGAACGAAAAATGGGGGTGACAACTCTACCCACCTTTAAAGAATTCCGTCCTCGAAATTTAATCAAGAGGCTAGAGATGTCGAGCAAGCTATATCAATTGCAGACAATATAGGACTAGCAGTCAATCAAGCAATCATTCATGCAAGCAAGGAACTTAAGCATAAGGCATAAGAAAGACATTATCTTATGAGTCAAACAGGTCGGGATATCGCGATCGGATATCATCCTCACGCTCCCATGTTGACTCACCCAAGAGTGATGACCCCAAGCAACACGGACTAACTAGATTGTCTTGTCCTTGAGTATCTTTCCCTCCGGTCCAATATGGATACGGGTCTCTCCTCATACGAAAGGTTGGTGCCAACAACCAATTCCGAATGATCAAGAACGTGACTCGGATCCGGGATATACCGTCGTAATTGGGATACATGGAAGACATCATGTACCTCACGTAACGACGGCGGAAGAGCAAGACGATAGGATACATCATCTACTCGCTCTAAAATATCAAATAGCCCTATATACCTAGGACTGAGCTTTCCCCGTACGCCGAATCGAATGACGCCACGGGTAGGCGAGATCCTAAGGAATACGTGGTCGCCGACAGAAAATTCGAGAGGGCGCCGATAGGAATCGGCCCAATGACGCTGGCGATCTTGGGCAACTCGAAGATGATCTCTGACTTGTCTGACCACCTCAATAGTCTGCGTCACCATCTTGGTCCAAGCATTTGCCTCTCACCGATATCATCCCAAGCTAATGAGATCTGCACTTCCTGCCGTACAAGCCTCGAAAGGTGCCATCTGGATACTAGCTTGGAAATTGTTATTGTACGAGAACTCTACGAGATGCAGGTGATCTTCCCACGAACCACCGAAGTCGAGTGTACATGACCGCAGTGTCTTCAAGAGTCTGGATCGTGCGTTCTGACTGACCATCTGTCTGCGGATGGTAGGCTGAACTGAACTTGAGACGAGTCCCCAAACTCTCTTGAAGACTTGCCAAAAGTGCGAGGTGAATCTTGAATCTCTGTCGGACACAATACTGACTGGCACTCCATGCAATCTGACTATCTGCCTGAGGTACATCTTGCAAGTTGATCCGTGACTAACCGATTCTGAAAGGAAGAAAATGAGCTACCTTGTGAGACGATCAACTATAACCCAGATGGCATCTCTTCCAGCTGGGGATCTAGGTAATCCAGTTACAAAATCCATGGTAATGTGCTCCCATTTCCATTCCAGAATCGGCAAAGGTTGAAGAAGTCCAGCTGGTCTCTGATGTTCGGCCTTAACTTGTTGACAAACTAAACAACGAGAGACAAACCGGGCTATCTCCCTCTTCTATGCCACCAAAAATGCTGCCGAAATCACGATACATCTTCGTACCGTCGGGATGAATTGAATACTGAGAACTGTGAGCCTCTGCCATGATCTTCTGTCTGATATCACCACTAGGTACACAAAGACGTCTCCCATGTCGAGTGTACCATCTTATGAATGCATAACTCTTGTCTCTGTTCTGCCACACATTCTGTCCTAAGCCGCTGAAGCTTAGAGTCCGTGGACTGAGCTAACTTGATCCTCTCAACTATACTGGACTGAACTTGCATACTGGCCATCAATGCCACACTGGAAGGAAGAACAACTTCAATACCCATCTTCTGAAGATCTGCTAACAACTCTGGTACCGTTAGAAAATAAACTCCGGTTCTCCTGCTTAATGCATCTGCTACTACGTTGGCCTTCCCAGGATGATACTGCAAGTTGATGTCATAATCCACAAGTAGCTCTAGCCATCTCCTCTGACGCATATTAAGATCCTTCTGGGTAACACATACTTCAGACTCTTGGTTCGGTGAAAATCTCCACCCGATCTCCATACAAATAATGTCTCCAAAGTTTCAATGCAAAAACTACGGCTGCTAACTCCAGGTCATGGGTTGGGTAATTCCTCTCATGGTCACGAAGTTGACGTGACGCATAAGCGACTACCTTACCATGCTGCATCAAGACACATCCTAATCCCTTGCGGATGCATCGCAATAAACTAAAAATCCTCCCGTCCCGTCGGAAGAGTGAGAATGGGAGCCGTCATCAATCTCTGCTTCAACTTCTCAAATGAACTCTGACACTCTGCTGTCCAAGCAAACTGCACATCCTTGGGTCAACTGCGTCAGTGGCGCTGAAATCCGAGCAAAGTCTGACACAAAACGTCGGTAATAGCCGGCCAATCCGAGGAAACTCGAACTTCTGCAATGGTGCTAGGTACTGGCCATGTCTCTATAGCCACTATCTTCTGGGGATCAACTTCCACTCCACCTCTGGTGATGATATGACCCAAGTACGAGATACGATCCAACCAAAACTCGTACTTACTGAACTTCGCGTACAACTGGTGCTCCTTGAGAATCTGAAGAACTACATGAAGATGCTGCTCATGCTCTGCCTCGTTCTCGCTATAGACTAAGATGTCGTCTATGAACACTATCACGAACTGATCCAAATAGGGCATGAAGATACGATTCATGAGGTCCATGAATACGGCCGGCGCATTGGTCGCTCCAAATGGCATAACAAGGAACTCAATGTCCATACCTCGATCTGAATGCTGTCTTCGGGATGTCCTGCTCTCTGACTCTGATCTGATGGTACCCTGACCGCAAGTCAATCTTCGAGAATACTGTCGCTCCCCTGAGCTGATCAAATAAATCATCTATCCTTGGTAAAGGATATCTGTTCTTAATTGTTACAGAGTTCAAGGTACGATAATCAACACATAATCTTGACGTACCATCCTTCTTCTTCACAAGAAGCATCGGAGCTCCCCAAGGTGATCCGCTAGCACGAATAAATCCTTGGTTCTAAGTTCTTCAATCATCTTGTACAGGACCTCCAACTCTGATGGTGCCATCCTATAGACTCTCTCTGACACTGTTGCCGTCCCAGGAATCAAGTCGATAGTGAACTCTATCTCTCTCTCTGGGGCATGCCTGGAAGCTCTTCGGGAAATACGTCAGGAAACTCTTCTACAACTCTGGGAAGCTGAATGTTGCTGCTACGGCCATCCGCAATGCTGGGGAAGAAGGTTCTACTCCGCCTCGAGAAAAGAAAAACTCTGGCTCACCGGGAATACTAAAAATAATCTTGCCGACATGGCAATCTATTCTAGCATACTGGTCCCTCAACCAATCCATTCCTAGGACCACATCATAATCGGCCATCGAAACTCTATCAACCTAGCGGGTAACTCTCTACCGCTAACTACGATTCGACACGAGGAAAACATCCTATCTACACCCACAAGTCCGTTACCAGTAAGTATATTGAGCCTTACTGATAATGACTCGGGCTCCAGTCCTATCCGTGTCGCGAATCGTGCAGACATAAATGAATGTGATGCACCTGAATCAAATAATACTGATGCAGGAAAAGAGTTGACGAGAATGGTACCTGCCACCACCTCACCTGATGCCAACTCCTCCTCTACGGTCAAAGCCATCGCTTGACCGTGCCCTCTGGTGCTGGTCCCTCTGCTGGAAACATCTCTGGCGGTTCTGAACCTGAGCTTGGACCTGGGCATACTGTTGCGGTCGCTGCTGCTGGAATGCCTGAGCCTGAGGCGGCAATGGTCTCGGAGGCTGATACTGCTGCTGCTGCACTGGTGCTGGTCCCGTCACTGAGGGACTAGTCTGGGCCGATGAGGATGAACCGGCTCTCTGTGGATAGGACCCTATCATGTGATCCGGTGCCCCACAAGCCAAACACAATCCTTGTGCTCGGCGACATTCTGACACTATGCCCTGGCTTCCCACAATGAGTGCAGCCCATTGTGGAAGACTGCCTCCGCTTCTGCTGCTGAGGATACGTCGGAGTCGAATGCTGAACCGACGTAACTGATGCTGCCCTCCTCGGAGCCCCAATGGTCAAGGCCCTAGCTGCCGGGGCTGGGGCTGAAGACTGGATCATCTGACCATGGGACCGCTTCCGTCCTCCAGTTCTGTCTACAATTCTCTGCGAGGTATACTCATGCCTCTTAGCTGCCGCAAAACAGCATCAAAGGTCTGATACCAAACTGCTCCACTGCTAGAATGATCTCTAGGTGGAGTCCCTGCTGGAACCGCTGCGCTCGATCAAACTCGGTTGCCACCAAAGTGGGAGCCGACTCAGTCTTGAAAACTCGGCCGCATATCCATCGACCGTCCTGCTTATCTGCCTGAGATTGGTGAACTTCGTCTGTAGTCATGCCGAGCCACAGCATGAAGTACTTGATCTGAAACTTGTCACTGAATACCGCCCACGGGACAGGCGTTGCCAAACCAACTTCTATCATCGCCCACCAGGTGCGGGCTAGGTCCAATAACTGTAGGCGTACCACAGCTACCTTCTCTCCTTCTGGAGTCTTGGCTGCATCTAAGATAATCTCAATATCCTGGAGCCACGCATCAGCTGCAATAGCGTCTTCACTCCCATCAAAGAAGGGAGGGTTGAGGCGCTTGAAACTGCTAGCCGTACTGTTCCCTTGATAACCAACACGGCCCATGGCATCCTGTACTGCCTGGTGCAGGGCATCGCCCCGACGATCTTGAGATGCAAGCAATATCCTGATGAGACCCACCAAGGTGCCATCGTCAGGCTCTGCAGGCTGGACTGGCTGAACTGGGGGCTCGGGGTCCCCGGAATGCATGACTCGGGAGGCCACTCCAGAGTGCTGGGCTTGGTCTCCAAGTTGCTGCTGGTCCACTGGAGGTGCTCCGTCTTGCTGATCGGTAGGACCAGGAACAATGCCGCTGAAGGAAACGACATAGGAAACAATAAGAAAGGACCATGATAGATCGAGGATATAAACATGTGATCAGGTCAAGGATTCTGAAAGATCAGAAGGCACGAGTAGAGATCAAGGGCGAGTGCTGATTGAGACATCTATCCGGTAAAACCCTCACACATCTTGATCTACAAGACCTGCATGGGCCACCACTTAAACCGTGTCACGCCCCAGAACCAGAATACTGGAGAGCGGGGGACAGACACAGCCAGCTACGTACATTGAAGTGAATCTCACATCGCAATACGGTCACGGCTGTCTAGATGCATGAGGGTTTACTACAAGCCATCAGTCTCTTAAGGTCAATAACAAGCCTAGTGTCTCAATCTCAAGCAAAGTAGATATAACAAGATGGTAGATCATCAGACATACAAAGTAAGGCATCCCATACATATATATTCAGATGATCATGAAGCTAGTCATACAAAATACGAAGACTAGCAAGAGTTTAAGTCATACATGATCAACCTAGGATTTGTCAATCATGCTACAGCCCGTAGGCAGACAGTAAATAAAGTTGCAAACGAGCTAACACTTGCTCGGCGGCTAAACGCCTCAAAAAATATTTTACAAGGGAGTGGGAGAGCAAAATAAAATCCACTCGTTGCCGGGATTCCTTCTAGTGTTCACCATCTGGCAAAGGTTGGGAGATCCTCGGTAGCAGCTCCAAAATCTGGCCATAAAACCAGCTGGGTCAGACCCCAGAAAGAGCAAGTGCCACAAAGGGGGCTCTTAAGAACTAAAACCAGCATGTCAGCACATAAATCATAGGTGAAATAACATAAGACATGAGTTAAAGAAAACAGGATGATAAACGATAAGATAACTAGAGGACTATTCCGGTAACCAAGTTACAACCCGTAAACCAAACAAGGACCGGGGTTGTAACCCTTCACCTGAACAGAACTTAGCCTCGAACCAATTATCGATAAAGTAAAGCATAAACAAGTATGTCGGAGATATCCATGTACCGGATCTGGGTAAGACTAGACAAGATAGGACTCCATCCAATTCACGGCCAAACAAAGAGTACGGCTTGATACTTAACTAACTAGGGTTATCACAAGCTTAGTTACTAGCAAGATGCAATGAGGTACGCCTATGGCCACAAGCCCTGCAGACTATCCAGGTTATCCAGACGCAAGGTTCAAGCTTAGAGTTATCATGACTTGTTGGGTGACTTGGATGCAACACATGACAGTGTGCATAGTAATCGTTTTATGTAGTGCCCCACATAACAGTGAGCTGGAAATGTCCTACTCGTCGGCAGACTACAAGTCCATCAAGGAAGGCGCCCAGATAACGGGATTGCTTGTAGGAATACCTCTCTATATGCTCTACTTGATCAATCTAGTCATTAACCTAGTCAGATTCGTTATGAATCCCTGACCGTGGTAACCAGGGATACATGTCCTAGACATGATACGAGACATGACTGGTTGCTTATACAAGCTATTCATACAATCACCCACGGTGTCAAGAATTCACTTAGCATGTCAGGTTAGCCGTCGCAACAGCGTATCAAGGTTATCATGTCGGGTTGCTTATCAAGATTACTTATCAAGGCAAGGGTGCGTCACAACGGACCACCATCAAGAATTATCATGTCAAATTACTTGTCAAGAGTGCACCACGGCGGGTCACTAATCATGCAATTCCATCACTAAGCCTTGTTCCGATTAACATTCATAAATAATGTCATGATCACATCGGGTTCATGTCGAGTTTACATCAAAAGGCGTAAGGATATAAAATGGGTGCAAAAATCATAAAAAGGGGAATATGGGAAATAATGCGCCAAGGGGGGAGCAAGGGTACAATGGCCAACAAGTGGCATTAGCCAAGTTACGCCAGGGTAAGTAGGGTCAGGTCCAGTTGTGCCTAAACATCAGGTTGCGCCTGAGTCAGACTGCGCTCAAGTCATGCTGCACTCAAGTCAGGCTGCGCTCAAGTTAGGCTGCGCTCAAGTCACAAAAGGCAGGTATGCGTCAGACTACGCTCACGTCACCAAAAGGCAGCGTATGAGTCAGACTGCGCTCACGTCACCAAAAGGCAGCGTATTAGTCAGCTGCGCTCACGTCACCAAAAGGCAGCGTATTAGTCAGGCTGCGCTCACGTCACCAAAAGGCAGCGTAAGAGTCAGACTGTGCTCACGTCACCAAAAGGCAGCGTATGAGTCAGACTGCGCTCACGTCACCAAAAGGCAGCATATGAGTCAGACTGCGCTCACGTCACCAAAAGGTAGCGTATGAGTCAGACTGTACTGCGCTAAAGAGCGCACGCAACTCAGTGGCACAAGCTAAAAAGCTCGCGCATACTGCTCACTGTCTTCTCCAAATCAGCAAGAACTCCATGGTTTGAACCCAAAGCTTCAAAAGTCCATAACTTGGTCAAAACAAGTCCAAATCCAACTTTTCAAAGGTCAAAATTAGGTAGAATAAAATTCTCTACAACATAGAACCATCAAAACTTTAAAACAAAGAAGTTTGATAGATCAAAACCACCAAAATCCGAAAATAACTAATTTCTAGATCTACAAAAATTAAAGCCTCAAAATAAAAAATGACAAGTTCTAATGTGTCTTAGAAACATGAGGAGAAGCTAATAGAACAATAAAAAGGGGCTCTCTTATGGAAGCAAGTTGCACTTGCCTAAGGGGTGTTCTTGGTTGGTGGTGGGTTTAATGGAGAAGGAAGAAGAGTTAATGAGAAAGTGGAGAAGAGAGAAAAATTAGGTAGGTTATAAAGGGGGATGGTGGTGGTTTAACATGATGAACCAAAGATAAACCAAGCCATCCCA
>JANAVB010018744.1:0-164380 GCA_029216955.1 Iris pallida
TGTGTGTGTGATAGTTGGTTGTGTTTGTGTAGGGTAATATAATAGTTACCTATGGGTAGGTAACATAGGTATATGGGTATTACCTATGTGAGAGGGTAGGTGAGTTAGGGTAATGTGAATAGGGTAAAGTAGGTAATAGGGTATTACCTAGATGCTAGGTAAAGATAGGGTAATATGCTAGGCGACCTAGGTAATAGGGTAATAAGTTACCTATGGGTAGGTAACTTATGTATAGGGTATTACCTATATGTTAGGTAAGTATGTAGAGTATAAGGTATAAGTATAAAGTAGGGTATTTCATGATGCCCTATAGGTTTCCTAAATAGGTAGATACCTAGGTAAAGCTTAAAATAACCTAGTATAGCTTAGATTACCTTGGTATAACAAGGTATTGACCTAGGAACCAAGGTTTGAGCAGATTTGACCAAGTTGACTAGTTTTACCATAAAAAGTCAACCCTTGGGTCAAATTGACCTAGGTTGACCACAGAGACCTAGTATTGACCAAGATTTGACTTAAAAATTGTGTTTCATCTTAGATATCAATGCTTAACACACCGAAACACCAATTGACATTGATATTCATATTTAGGTCTTTGTGATTCTACTTTGGGCCTCGATTCACACTTGTTGCTCATGAGCACAGGCGAGTACATTCTCTGATAGTTTTCGTTATCTTGATAATTTATAAGTTAGTTTGTAGTGTTATACTTGATTCCTGACACAAGAGTACGAGTATACTTTGTATCCCGTCATGAGATGTTATTTTCTCGAGGACCCTGTACATGTCTTATATTTCTTGTTCATGTATAGACACCGATTCAAGAGTGGATGGTCCCCTGATTCATGAATCTCATGTCGTAACGTGACATGGTTGGATCCATTATACTATTATGAGGATTGGGGAATTATTAGCAGTTTATGTGATCATATCCAAAACTACTTGTGCATAGCGAACCCTCACCTCACGTAGGGTGTAGCCTGATCTATATTACTTGTGTATAGCTTTCTATGTATGGCCGGCCAGATCCATTACTATACTTGTGCATAGCCAGTCATATGGAATAACATGATCATGTTCCAAGCCGATCACATAATACTCTAATATCTCAAGGCACTGTTTGGTATTACATGATACATTCCAGATTACCTGATTATTCGGTACTCTTGATTACCTACAGTTTACTTTTACTATGATATGATTACCCTTTTATTATGTATTTTTTATTGTTCAGTATTTGCTATCCATCATGTATCTTTATTACTTACTATTCTTTTATAGCACTTGTCAATTTAACAGAACTGCTATTAGTGTTTGTACTTCGCTCCAATCCTGACTGGATAATATTTTTTATAAGACTTTTGTCCCACCTACTATGGACTCGAGGTAGACGATGACTTTCCTCAGGAGATTCCTGTGGAGCCGGTGTCCGTTGAGGATGCACCACCAGTATACCTTAGCTAGTAGCTAGGATGCTAGATCTGTCTCCAGTTTGATTTATTTGGGGCATGTTATATTCATTTGGCACATGTTATATTATTTGGGTTATGTACTTGTTGATATAGACTTCTAGACTATGTTTGTATTTGATTTATGCTACTAAACTCTATTTTTCATATCTTTATACCAAATTGTGCTATTATCTTCCTTTAGATATCTGTGATTGAGTATATGTTTCTAGATGATATATTATCCTCCGTGCGGAGTTGAGATTACTGTCGACAGGTTATGATCATATATCTGTTGTTAGACTATTTTGATAGCATGTTGACCTATACATCATTTCATTGTCGATACTGCGACGTAGGCTGGACGTACCGATGTACTCGTGCCCCTATATCATGTGCGAGTCGTGACAAGTAGTATGCCTTTCAATCTCAGTCTAATGAGATTGAATATCTTTCTTTGCATGCTTTAACTTACTACTATGCTTTTTGTATTTCTCTAATAAATCACTGAAGGTGTCACCTATTTCATCAAAAGTAAATCATCATAATTTTTTATTTGATACCTGATCAGTTAGTGCCATGGAGCAGCGGTTTACAGAGTCTCGAGTCTTTTCTTCTTCTTCAGACTCATTTGCTTCGCTCTCATGCCAGATGCTTGTGTCAGCATACTTTTTTGATGAGGTTCTTCTGGATGGGCGATCATTTCGACTTTCTTACTTTATCATCGGACATTTCCTCTTTATGTGGCTAGGCTTCTTGCAGTCGTAGCATGTTGGCTCTTCATCACTGTTGTCGTCCTTCTTCTTTGACCTCTCAAATTTTAGAAAATTTTTGAAGTTTTTGGTGATCAGGGCAACATCGTCATCAGATTCATAGTTGGAGGTTTTCTTATGATGATGTGCCTTGAGTGCAATCTTCTTTCTCTTTGGTGCGGTTTTTCAAAATCCTTGTCATCATTTTCCACATAAGCATCTCGAGGGTCGTTGTTGCCAGATCATTCCCTTCGACGATTGTTGTGGCCTTGGGATTCTAGTTCTTGGTAAGTCCTCTGAGAACGTTTCAAATTTTTTCGTAATTGTTGTACTCCTTGCCAAGAGAGGATATAGGGTTGACGATGTCTAGCAACCATGTGAACATCTGAGTCATTGTCTCATTCTGGTTCATTTTGAATGCTTCATATTCTTGTGCTAGACGACTGATCTTTGATTCTTTTACTTGCGTGGTTCCTTCATGAGTGACCTTAAGAAGCTTCTATACTTCATGTGAAGTGGTCAAGTAGAGACCCTGTTAAATTCAGTACTGTCTAAAGCACAAAATAATGCGTTAATAGCTTTAGCATCAAGACTGGCATGTTTTTTTTTCTGTGTCTGTGTATTTATTATGGGGTTTCTCAGTAAGGTTGCCATCTATGACTATTCTAGATGGCTTATGATACCCATCTATAACTACATACCACATATCAAAATTAAGAGACTTCAAGTAGAAGCTCATAAGTGTCTTCCATTAAGTATAGTTGGTACCGTCAAATAGGGGTGGCCTATTTCTCGACTGTCACCATTATTGGTGTGGATAGATCCAATAGTTTTCATAACTCTAGAATGATAGTCCGGTAGTAAGAGATCTAGCTTTGATACCAATTGAAGGACCGTTAGGCGACTCTAGAGGGAGGGTGAATAGAGTGTAGCAAAAATATCTATCCAATAAAATTATTCTAAGTGAAGGCAGAGTGCAACCAACAGAATAATATTGCGTATGTGTAAGACAAATATTAAAAGCTGCAGAGTTTAGAGAGCAAACATAAACACCGAGCTTTTATCCTGGTTTTCCTCTGAGAGGACTAGTCCAGGCCCGAGAACTCTTGCTCGGAGTTGAATCAACTATAGTCACAAAAGTGAAACACAAGCTTTGAATCTGAAGCGCTTGCAGCTTCTTACACCTTGTGCTTTTATCTGAAGGCATAACGACTTCACAATCACGAGCTTTTATTCGAAGGGCTCGTCGACTTAAGAACATAAAGAAGCTTTTATAAACCAAGCTCGTACAACTCTTTTCAGACTTCTTCCCGAGACCGTACTTGGAACTAGAAGGCTGAAGGAGTTGGTCTTGGAGATGGAAAGGTTAAAGCTCAAATTACTCTATAGGATAGAAAAGATGTGAAAAGATGAGTGAGTAAGAATGTGGAAATCCATGCTTATTTATAGGATTTTTGTGGGCAGAGTTCGCTAGAATTCGGCTGTATATTTGAATTTTTTTAAATGTTGGAAAGCACAATATCTGGGATTGCATAGCTGTATGGAATGTCCAAATATGACGAGACCGAGTTTGGTTCAAGTTTGGCCTGAGGTCGGTCCGAGTTTGGTTGCCAAAATATATAGGTATGGACTTTTGGTTTGTTTTGGAGTGATTTTGGTTTGTATGTGCTGGGTTTTTTTTAGATGGGTTTACAGGCTGTTTGATGGACTTGTTGGGTTTATATGAGTGGATTTTTGGTACCAAGTGCGACTCGATGTACTCAGGTCCTTGACTCAATAAATTAGAAAATTACATAGTTGACCACAGATACAACCTTCAAGTATCGCAACATTGTTAAATCTTTATGAGTCATATTGTATCATATCGAGACATGGTTTAGTCTATTATCAAAATCAAGTTGACTGAGACCGAATGTGCCAACAACTAGCTCAAATTTGACCTAAACCAAGCCCAAACCTCTATTGGATATAGTACACCTAAATACTTTCATGTTAGTATATATATATATATAATGAAAATAATAATTAAATTTATATTAATATGTTTCCATTTATAAAAAGTGTTCTAGGTGTCATCCTAGTTGGCAATAACTAAACCACCGAAAGCACAAATCAAACAAAATCTAAACTAATCAAAGCCGACCCTACCCTACGCTGGGCCGAACACCCTATGAGCAGCCCCCATGTGGCCGACCACATTAAACCTAATAGGAAACACATGTTTGCATGCAACCCATCAAAAAGGCCCATATATATCAACCTTCATCAAAACCCAAACCCTGGCAAACCCTATTTTCTCTCTTGGTCAACCATCCTCCCCTTCTTTTCAGATTTATGGCAGCACCCAAGCCCCACAAACCCATCCATCATCACCTATATCAAAAAATAGGCACATGTGCGGGCTATGCACGTATGTGCGTTTACACATGCGCTCATGCGCCATTGACGGCTGCGCGTATGGGTTGCTACGCTACTAGTTTATGAACACACAAGCAGCTACGACTGTGCTGCTGGGGCATAGGTGTAGAAAGCGTGGTTGGCGCATGTTGCTGCTGATTGTGGGATTTGAAGGTAATGGAAAGATATGGTCAAATATTTAGATTCGATTTTTATGGGATTTGAATTTAAATCAGTCCTATCTTTTTGTAATCAGTTGATGGCCAGGATTAGAGTTATGGTTTCTATCCAACTCTATAATACTCTCATCGTACCTCTTTGAGAATTTACTTCAAAAATAAGAGAGCCGAAGAGAGAAGTGTTGCTGCCGCCATTGAAGTATAGAGGAGTTCATGAGAGAAGTGACAGCGAGCATTCCAGAAGTTCTACAAGAACTTGAAGGTTCCTGCGAGCAGCTCACGTAGGATGAATCTTGCTTTGAATAATGGTGATCTTTATCACCCCAACAAGAGTTGTGTCATCTTCCTTCTCTTTTAGTTTTTGCAATTGTATTCCGTTTTGTCGGTTTGCAACTGCGATTGTAAAGAAGAACGTGAAAGGATTATTTTTTGTCAGTTTGTAACAGAGTTGTAACCTAAAGCTTATTAGTGGCTTCAAGTTCTTTGGAAAGCAAACTTGTTTTTCAAATCTTCGAAGTCCTAAAACTCAGAATTAGAGAAGCAAACTTGTTTGCGTTTAATCTAAGTTTATGACAGTTCTTCTATCTAAGATTGAGCCTCGGGACTAACAATCTCAAAGCAAGATCCGAATAAGATGGATAATAACCGTGCAAACCGTCTCGACCCAAGTTTTAACAAACTTGAGAAGTTTGAAGGAGAGCATTACAATGTCTGGAAGAGAAATGTCAGAATTAATCTTCAACTCATGAGCGTAGACTACATGTTGACAGATCCTGAGCCTGTAATTCCAGAAGGTGAAAATGCTCGGAGGGTCGCTGAGGCACTGTTTTGTAGTCAAGTAGAGGAGAGATAACAACCTCTACAAGTTGCTTATCTTGAACTCGATGGAGGACACTCTAGCAGAGTCATACAACAAGACGATCCACGCTAAAGATGTCTAGGAGTCTGCAAAGAACCTCTACAAGGTAGATGAAAACATGAACAAGATTCACGTGACCGAAAAGGTCTGGAGGATGTGATTTGAGGATGATAAAACAATATTGCCTCAAGTCAAGAAATTTCTCAAGTTACGTCAAAAACTTACGGATGACGACATGCCCTTGGTCGATGCCTTCGTCATCGGGGGTATTATCACGACCCGCACCCAGTGTAAGGGTACAAGTGCATAACAGCGCCCAACCTACGTCACAGAATTGGCGATAGAACGTTGTACTAGTTCACTATCTAAACAACTCACGTAAATATATAATGTACTTGTCATAAATCCCAACTCCGACCGGACGACAAGTATAGATATAATGAAACTCAATCACAGTCTAAGCATGATAAGATAACACATAAATCTATAACTAATAAGTCTAAACAACAACAACAAAAATATAAACTACTACATAATAATATCTCAAAACAATCTCAAATAAAAGTCAATATCTCAACTTATTACAATTCAAGTTCTAAACATGAAATCTAAACCAAGACTACTAAACTAGTCTCCCGTTCACTGCTAAGAGTCGGGACCCAAGGTAGCTAAACCATCTCCGGATCCATAGCAAGTAGGACACGTAACTCCAGGGCAAATATCTGTAATATTTTGTCAAGTATCCAGTCAGGATTGGAACGAGCACAACTCATCTAGAAATCCCAAGTAAATGGCAAAGACTATAAAGCAGTTATAGACAGTTATAATGATGAACATGGTAAGTTTTAGACAATTAATGAAGTAAAGCAATAGTTAAAGTACAAGTGAAATAATATAACGAATCAGAAGATCATGGCAATGAAGATTATAAATAAAAGCTAGCTGAACTAGAGTAATGTGACATGAGTCCAGACAGTACAATGTAGTCAAGTGTGATCCTAATGTGAGTCTAGTACATGAGTCGAGTGTGATCCCAATGTGAGTCTAGTACAACATGAGTCGAGTGTGATCCCAATGTGAGTCTAGTA
This sequence comes from Iris pallida, assembly GCA_029216955.1. NCBI lineage: Eukaryota > Viridiplantae > Streptophyta > Magnoliopsida > Asparagales > Iridaceae > Iris > Iris pallida. The sequence goes on from JANAVB010018744.1 coordinate 6,724, forward strand.
CAATATGAGTCGAGTGTGATTCCAATCAATGTTTCTAGTAGGGTGGTTCGAGTAAGGTGATACTTGTAATGATCCTTGTGAATGTTTCTAGTATGATGATTCTAGTGATGATTCTAGACAATACTCCAAGTGTGTTTTAAAATACTGAGATCGACATGTAAACGGCGGGGAAATCCAGCACATCGCACACTGTCCAAGTGTGGGATGGCTATCGTTCGAGTATAGTTCACAGGGATATGGTTCGAGTATTAAGGAATATTTACATGTCTACTCAAGTATTTCCCTGCCCAACAAATACAAGTGAATTCATAATTCGACATGAAAGTAAAGTACAAGTCCAGCCAGAACATGAAGGTGCTAATAGGTGATTCGAGTGGTGGTTCGAGTAATAGAGGCTAGACAAGTAAAGTATGTGTGTCGTATACATGAATTCAGTAATACCAATCCGTGTTTGTAACAGAGAATCAAATAGAACTAACTAGAACTGAAATACAGTAATCGACAAGTAAAAAAGAATTATCAGAGAATGTACTCGCCTGATATCCTGAATGACTGATAATATATATGTCCTAACCGGAGTCACAATGTCCTATTTAGAGCAATACAGGTTATAATATATTTAAAAGGTAATAATTGAAGTTACAATGCAATCTACATGATTCTAGGCCAATCTAGGTCAACGTCAACTCTTGGTCAACTTTGGTCAACCTTGGGTCAAACTAGGAGTCAAGTCAACCATCTAGGGTTACATTGGTCAACTGAGTCAAACTTAGCCAATCTTGGTCAATCTAGGGTTAACTATAGCTATTGGGTCCACAAGGTCTCTCTAGTCTAGTCAAACTCTATATAAGGCTAAACTCACAATAACTCAAATATACTACAATCTAAGGTATAACACAATGCCTATATCATATACATATATATCACATATATTTCCTTATCATATACATATATACATACAATGTCTAACATATACCTAGACTAATAGGAACACTCTATTACCTTAAGCTATAGGTCATCAAATCCTTAGGCTAAATAGATAACCTTACCTAGATGTTACATACCCTAGATATTGAATCTACTTCACCATAGCTAATAGGTAAACTATACTTATTACACTATATAGATAAATCCTATACAATCATCCACACATCCTCTCTACTACCTAATGGACATCCACACAAACTAACATATACCCACACTAGGATACTAAGATATCCTAATATCTAATACTACAAGGCCAAATGACCAAAATAGCCAAGTGCCTACTGATGCATGCCTCTCTATGTTAGGATACTAACTCTAGTGTACTCTAAGATACACTAGAGGCTAACACATCACAAACTATGATACTAGCTATACATCATACCCAAATCTTATGGTCTAAGGGCCACTGCCCTCCCTACTGCTTACAAGCTCTGTTGCTGCAGCTACCACTTCATCCACATGCACTACAGCATGCTTTGCATTGCAGCTGCTACTGCTATGCCTGCTCTGCATGCTGCTGCAAAGCAAGCAAACATGCTGCTCGCTGCTGCAATGCCACATGCCCCCCATGCTCTCAATCCAACTAATAACCTACTGATCTAACCCTCATCCTCACACAATCTGAAACTAAATCTAGCCCTCACAAATCTCCTACCATTCCTAGCTAACACTAATACTAAAATCTGAACAAAATCCAAAACTCAACTCAACATCTAACATATAGTTTATAGTACATCTTATAAACAAATCATATATATGCCCACAAATATATATAACTTATTCACATATGCTACATATATACCCATATATAAGACACAACAAACATTTGAATAAACTTATCAATCTTGTATCCAAACCCAAATTCATCAAAACCCCAACTCAGGTCTTATGTATCAACATATGATACAACCCACACAACTAATCCTTAAAATCTCAGTAAAACTGAGATATCACAAACTCAGAAATCTGGGACTCAACCAATCAAAACCCAACCTATTAAACAAACCCAAAAAACCTACATCTATATACTGATCTTATGAACTTCGAGATGAAGCCCATATATATACTGAAAGGAATCCAAAACTCAGGAAACCAATGTCCCAACCCAAATCAATACTCAACTGAAGACAAGTATCAGTCAATTAAATATTGCATTCGAAAACCCAAACATATATGTAACTGTAAATAGAAAGGGGTGTGTATGTCGAAATAGAGGGGTCAGCAAGTGTGTGAGTCATGTGTTCAACTGTGTCCACGAGTCGTGTCCAGGAGGGTCAACAAGTGAGTAATAACATGTATCAGGAACTGTGAATAGTCAGTCGGTCGTGCGAGTGTGTCGAGTGAGTATGTGGGTGTGTGCGCATCAATACATACAAACCAAAGTGTCAACTAAGTGTCAACGTGATAGGGTGTGTGCCTAGAATACTCGAGCGTCCCTGAATCGTGTCCAAGTGGGTCGAAGTGGTATCAAACATGTGTCAATGAACCCAGTGTCCACAAGTGTGTTTAAACCTCAACTGGCACTTGCGTGTGTGATAACTCAAAAGATACTCAACCAAACACACCAAACTTTGTGAGCCTAGTGTCAGACAGTGCCCCTACGTGTCCACCAAATTTGGTGTTGTCTCGTGTCGAGTCCAATGAGTTGTGGGGCTCAGGTAGCAGGACAATACACGACAGTGTTGTGTCGTATCCCCGTGTCCAGGTACTGACACAAATCATGTCTAAAATCACCTCAGTCCTAATGATAAACCTACACATAATAAGCTACAAATCTATTTAATTAGTTTAGAAAATTAACAATAATGAATTCTAAGTGGCATTTCACCAAACACTTTACATAGCACTCCGATACTCCTCCGATATGCACCCTAAATGGATTCGATTTCCTACCAAACTTGGCCTAGAGATAGGGAGACCCTAAATGAATGCATCTGTAGAGAGAAATCAAAAATTAATAGGTTTAGAGGCCATTACATATTGAGAGTTGGAATCCCAATGAAGCCTTCTAGATCTAGATCTCCACCAAGCTTCAATGGTCAAATTGCTCCCAATCCTTGCTAGCTAGCTAATAGAGACCTTCTCTACACTAGGGGAGTGTATTGCAATTGATTGGGCTCAATTTGGAGTTGATTTGAAGAAAATGGGTGAATTTGGGAAGAACACAAATTAGGGTTTGAAGGTTGTAATGAAAAGAGACAAGGGGGCTAACATGATTTTTATATAGGGGATGGACATGCCTTGGCCGGCCACACATCAATCCTAGGGTTAGGTTTTGCCCAATGGTGATTAAGGTCTTCCTATAGTGCAATTCAAGCCTCTTTCTATTAAAGGCCCAAATGAAATTAGGTTTCTACCAAAATATCTAACTTAGACTAATATCTAGATATTCCTAAACCTTGTCATTTAGTTGAAGCTTCTAATCTAATATTTAGGCTCATGATTAATATCTAGATTAGGGTAATTCTAGGTTAAGGCCTAACATATCAATTAGCACTTTATTAATTAATAAAAATTCAAAATAATTCTAATATTCACAAATGACCAAAATACCCTTGTTCGTAAAAAGTGGTGGTGACAGGTATTGTCGCCAAGCTCCCACCTGGGTAGAGCAACTTTATCGTGGACATGCACCACAAGAAGATGGAGGTGGATCTTGAGCGCCTCTTGCACTGGATACATGTTGAAGACAAGTTGAGGGCTCAACTCAAAGTAGGCACCTTGTCCAATTAGATGGCCAAGGCCAACTTAGTACAAGTTGGAGACTCCTATGGAAAGCAGAAGGCTTTTTACAATCAAAAGAAGGACTTCAATCATCTGAAGGTGAAGTTAATTTCGTTCAAACCAAAGCCTAAGGGGGATGGGGCTTGTTTCAACTGTGGCAAGAAGGCCACTTCAAGAAGGACTACAGATCTAAGCCCAAACCGAAAGAGCAAGGTGGGGCTAACTTGGTTGCCATGATTGCGTAGGTTGACTCCACTGGTGTTAGCATTGACTAGTGGGTGGACACTGGAGCTTCCTGCCACATTTTCTCAAAGAGGGGGTTGTTTGCCATATATATGCCTACTTATGAGAAGGTGTGGTTGCAAACCAGACACAAGCTGAATTTCATGGGATTAGGATGGTGGTACTGAATCCGACTTCGGGAAAGTCGCTAACGCTTCACGATGTGAAGCACGTACCGGCCATAGCCAAGAACCTAATCTCTGGAAGTCTGTTGTGCAATACAGGCTTTTTGATGGACATTAACGCTGGTCAGATGGTTATGTCCTATAAAGGAACATACTTTGGAAAAGCTTTTTCTACCGAAGGGATGTTCAAACTTCAACTTGTAACTCCTGAAAATGTTAATGCAGCCTCTTCTTCTGGTTGTTCTCTTGAGCTATGGCATAATAGACTAGGATATGTTTATTGTAAAAGAATTATTAAGATGTCTAGTCGAGGGCTTATATCCAAATATGGGGGTAAGGAGTTAGAGAAGTGTGAAGTCTGTGCACAGACGAAGATCACAAGAAAATTGTTCAAACGGGCAAACCGAAGTACAGATCTTCTGGAGTTGGTGCACTCAGATATTTGTGACTTCAAACAGTTCTCCACAAAGGCCGGGATGAAATACTTTATTACTTTCATCGATGATTTCTCAAAGTATGAGTTCGTCTATCTGCTCAAGTCTAAAGATGAAGCATTTGAGAAATTTAAGGACTTCAAGGTTGAAGTCGAACGTCAAAACAGACAATAACTCAAAAGACTCAAAAATGATCGAGACAGAGAGTATAGGTCTCTTGAATTCGCATTGTTTTGCAAAAAACATGGAATTGTCAATGATACAACTGCTCCATATTCTCCTCAATCAAATGGTGTTACAGAAGGACGAATAGAATGTTGACAGAGATGATGAACTCTATGATGTTGACTACGGGTCTTCCAAATTGCTTCTAGGGGAATCTGTGCTTACGGCTACTTTTATTCTGAATAGAATGTTGTATGCAACTTCCGATGTCACTTCTCATGAACTCTAGTTCAATGTCAGATCCAACTTGAATGTAATTTGAGTGTGGTGGTGTCTGGCATTTGTGAAGCTTTCGACTTGAAGATTCAGAAGCTGGGTACGAGGTCTACGAAGACTATCATCCTGGGTTATGCTGAGAAGAGTGGTGCTCGGACGTTTCTTGATATTGAATCAAATCATGTCATTGAATCTCGCGACGCAGAATTCTTTGAAGATAAATTTGCAAGGCACAAGAATATAGTTCTCGCGGACATTTCGAAGAATAGTGTAGTACACAGGAGGCTGGAGATCCAAACAAATATGTAGTCCAAGAAGAAGTTATTATTATAGAGATAACATTCGAACCAGAACTCACAGAACCTATGTCTAAGCGGGTGAGAGACAGAAGGACTTTGAAGATGATTTTGTCACCTATCATGTGGAAGCAGATCCTCTTACCTTCGATGAGGCGATGAAGACCAGAGAATGTCTTCTGGAATGAGGCTATTAATGATGAATATGACCCGATAACCTCCAACATCACTTGGGTGTTGGTCGATCTACCTGAAGGAGCAAAACCAATCGGATGTAAATGGATCTTCAAGAAAAAGATAAAGGCTGATGGAACTGTTGACAAGTTCAAGGCAAGGTTGGTTGTCAAGGAGCTTTTAGAAGCAGGGGATTGATTACTTTGACACATATGCTCCAGTGGTACGGATGACGACCATCAGGTTGTTGATTGCTCTGAGTGCAATTCACAAGCTAGTTATTCATCAGATGGATGTTAAAATGGCATTCATGAATGAAGAGTTGACCAAAGATATTTACATGCAACAACCAGAAGATTTGTCATCAATGGCCTTGAAGACGAAGTCTGTAAGTTGGTAAAATTATTATATGGTCTGAAGCAAGCTCCCAATATGTGGCATGAGAAGTTTGATAAAGTTATAAGATCAAACAACTACAGGGTCAGCGAAACGGAAGTGTGTGTACACAAAGTTCATTAACGAAAAAGGAGTTGTCGTTTGTCTGTACTAGATAACATACTGATCTTGGGTACGAATTTATCATGTATTATTGAGTCAACGAAGTCCCTCTCATCTAAGTTCAGCATGAAGGACTTAGGGGAAGCTGATGTTATCATTGGGATAAAGATCATCCGGACGAAAACTGGAGTGGCACTATCACAATCTCATTATATTGAGAAGATGCTAACACACTATGGTTATCAGGATCTTCCAGGGATTAATACTCTGTAAGTATTATAAGAAGTTGAAGCCAAATCCAAAGAAAAGTGTCAAACAGTTGGAGTATTCAAGCGCCACCGGGAGCTTGATGTACAACTACTGTCACAAGACCTGACATAGCTTTCGTCGTAGGGATGCTGAGTCAGTTTACGAGAAATCCAGACGTGGAGCATTAGAAAGCCGTGAATAGGCATAATGAGATACCTCAAGAGGACTCAAAAGTATGCACTACACTACTGCGGAGATCCAACAGTAGTGGAAGGCTTCAGTAATATAAGCTGGTGCTCAAAAGTAGAGAGTGAAAGGTCCACATGAGGATATGTCTTCTCCATGGGAGGAGCTGTTATATCGTGGAAGTCAAAAAATCAGTCTATGCTCTCATACTCGTCTATGAAGGCTGAGTTTTATGTACTGGCATCTGGAGCGGATGAAGCAGAATGGCTTCGGCAGCTCATATATGATCTTCCAATGGTTGGTATACAGATTACGATGGTAATGATATACTGTGACAACCAGACCACTGTAGCAGTGCATCAAATTATCTCTTTAATGGCAAGAAGAGGACTGTGTGATTAAGGCACAGGACTGTGAATGATCTTATCAAAAGAGGAGTCATTGTCGTAGTTGATGTTCGGAGCAGAAGAATCTGGCGGATCCGTTCATCAAAGGTCTCAAGCGCCAGCTGGTTGAGGACACAACAAGAAAAATAGGCTTGAAGACATTCTGATATTATGTCTTTGTAATTCTACCATAAAAGTTTTATGTTATTCGTTCAAAGAGAAATCTACTAGACATCTAGCGTTTGGTTCAAAGAAGGATCATTGACTAGGATAATATCAGGAACAGTGGGTAGTCCTTTGAGATATTGAGGGGTTACGGACCCAGAACAACTGTTGTCTACTACCTGTTCTTTATGTAGAACAAGTCCTGTTGGAGGATGGCTTAGACGCCTTAATGAGTTCTCAGGCATTTTGTGTTAGTCTCGAGTTTCAAAGGCACAAAGTGGCACTTTGTTGGCGTACTTTGCACTTAGCATGTCAGCATCGTCGCATGGCGCTTGTGTGCTTATTTCATGTACGAATCGCATGCTCGATACACAGCTACGCATGGGCTATGTTGCTAGCTTATGCGTGCAGGAGCAGCTACGGATGAGCTGCTGGGGCGTATATGTACATAAAGCGTGGTTGGAGTATGTTGCGCTGATTGCAAGATTTGAACAGTTACGGAAAGATATGGTCAAATATTCAAATCCAATTTTTTTGGGATTTGAATTCAAATCAGTCTATCTTTTCATAATCAGTTGGCAGCCAGGATTAGAGTTATGGTTTCCACCCAACTCTATAAATACTCTCATCGTGCCTCTTTAAGAACTTACTTCGAAAATAAGAGAGTGAAAGAGAGAAGTGTTGCTGCCGCCATTGGAGTACAGAGGAATTTGTTAAAGAAGTGACGGCGAGCGTTCCAAAAGTTCTACGAGAACTTGTGGGTTTTTGGGAGCAGTTCGTGTGGGACAAATCTTGCTTTAAGCAATGGTAATCTTCATCACCCCAACAAAAGTTGTGTCATCTTCTTCTTCTCTTTTAGTTTCTGTAATTATAATCCTTTTTGTGTTTTACAACTGCGATTGCAAAGAAGAACGTGAAAGAATTTTTCTGTTAGTTTGTAACAGAGTTGTAACCTAAAGTGTATTAGTAGCTTCATGTTCTTTGGATAGCAAACTTGTTTGCCAAATCTCCGAAGTCCTAAAACTCAAAACAGAGAAGCAAACTTATTTGCATTAAATCTCAGTTTCTGACAATTCTTCTATCTTTGTTGACAATCCTAACCTTGTATAAGACTGTCAATTTGTTGACAGTCCTACATTATGGTAGGACTATCAAGTTTGATGACAGTCCTAAAGCAAAAAATTTGAGTTGTCCTCAAGCAAAAAAATTGAGTAGCAAACTTGTAAAAAAAATGGACTATCCTAAGCATTTTTTAAAGTACCTGTATAATTTCTAAAAAAATTCACATATACATATCCTTGTCAGTTCATTGCACTTTGATTCACATTAGTTAGACCATATTCTCTCCCTTATTTCCCCGTTCACTCTCCAACATTGCGAAAACAAAGCTAACTCTCTCTCTCTCTCTCTCTCTCTTTCTGAATCATCTATTGGTGATCTTGTGATAAGTGAGAGAGCTCTTCAATACAAAAAATAAAAAATGGTATAATACTTGATTGATCCATGATATTTATAATACGTTCTCATTTTCTGTTTGTTTTGGCTTTTTCTAAGGGCACTACCACTTTATTTGGGGCTAGCCCTTACTTGGGGGAAGCCCAAGAAGGTGGAACTTTTGCTGGGGGCAGCCCACAAGTTGCTTGGGGCTAGCCCAACCCCCAAATCCTCCTTTTTTCATTTCTTCTTTTCTTTCTCTTCTACCAAAATCTCCCCCAAGCCCTAAAACCCCACTCTCTTCTCCACCACTCTCACCACTCCATTCCAAATTCTTCCACCACTCTCTCCTCTACCACTCCCATTCTAAGAGATGACACGCAAGTCAAAACTATCATCGGAGTCTAGGTATGTTCTTCCTAATTTTTTCTATATTTTCTACATTCTTTTCAAATTCAAAGAATCTTTGTTAATCTAAAAAGTTTTGATAATTAGGTTTAGAATCACTTTAGGGTTCATGAATGATTTTTGAACATGGTAATTCTCACATATTTCCGGAAACCCTAACCCTGAACACGACAAAGGATCGTGTCGTTGTGGCCGTTCGGCTGTTGATGTCGTTGCTGACAATATTAGGACTGCCAGGGTTATGGCAGTCCTACTTTATAGTAGGACTGTACTCCCGGCAGCCCTCTTTCACAAGTGGACTGCAGGGAGTCTGGCAGTCCTAAGTAGGACTGCCACAACCCTGGCAGTCCTAAGTAGGACTGCCACAACCCTGGCAGTCCTAATTCATTTATCATTAATATATCCTTGTTGTCAATAAAATGCTAAATTGTGATGATTATGAACTTCTCTTTTTTGGCTCACATCGTTGATTTTTAAATCTAGTCATAATCTATGAACTCTTTGTGGTGGTGATGCAATTTGGATATGGTAAGACTAAATGAGCTAAACCACCTCTGCTTACATTGTCGAGCGCCATTGACGATTTGAGTGCATCATAGTCGTCCTTCTTGGTAACATTGACATCTCGTTTGACTAATTAATCTAATTATATTGATATTTGTAATGCTTTACATGAGTACAGAACAAGATATTCACCATAGAAGGTACTGTTTCACTAGAAAACAATTTAGTTACTTAAAAACAATAATATGTGTCAACATAAATCATATCCTAGAAATAAAATTAGCATGTTTCCTGGAAAACTTTAGGGCCAATTGAATTAAAATATAGTATGCTAATTATAAAGATAGTATGTTAAAAGTGAAAGTTAAAATCACTATGCTAGGCCTAGAGGCAGTACTATATTCTTAAAACATGACATATGGAAAAGCTTAATTTACTCATAATAAAATCTAAAATCATGTTAATTGTAACTTAGGTACATGTGACCTTCATAATAATGTTCTTATTCATTTTTCTCTGGTGAAAGGACTTCCTAGTCTGTTTGTGCAGACTTCTATTTGAAGGCATTTTTGTGTGTGATAAATCCATTGTTTCATCTGCTCTTCTTTCTGTCAGTTTTATGTATTGGAGTGCAGGATAGAAGCATTTCTAGAGGAGGTAAAGAACAGTTCTAAAGCGAAAGTAGAAGCATTTTTGTCTTGTTCATATCAAAGGTTCGCATCTCTGTCTTGTCGGACTTTAAAATTTTAGGTCCTCTGCATATCTTTAATCTTCAGGGATGAACAATTGGTGTATCAAGTCCTTAGAATAAGCAGAGTTAATCATGTTCTCATTTAATGGGGTGACATTAGGACTTCTTAACATTATGTTTTTCTGTTGTCATTTTTGTTTCTATTATTAATAACTGTATGTTGTCTGACAGTCCTCCGGCCGCTTCCAAGAGAATACGGCCCACCAAGGTGCAAGAAATGTACTAAGCGACGTCCTCTCGAGAGACGATTAGAATTTTTGAACCGGCTCCAGAAAAGAAAGTTACTGGAGCAACTGGCCGATCTCGGATGCAGCCACCGGCTCCCCCTGCCTGGTCGAAGCAACAAGCTCCTCCTAGTTTGTATTTGGATATGTTTGGATCTGTTTGGATCTTATTTTGAAACTTGGTTGTTATTTGGATCTTATTAAGTTCAACTTGGTTGTTGTTATTTGGATGTAATTTGGATCTTATTTAGAAACTTGGTTGTTGTTATTTGGATCTAATTTGGTGTTCTTTGAAAACTTGTTGTTATTTGAATCTTATTTGGAAACTTGTTATTTAGATGTAATTTGGCCTGGACCACACCAAATGGTTGTGTATGAAACTCTCTCAGAAAGTTTGGGTATGGAACTCTCTTCACATAGAGTTTTATACAGGACTGCCAGCACCCTAGCAGTCCTTTATTAAGTAAGGACTGCCAGGGGCCTGGCAGTCCTGACCCAAACTCTTGTGAAGAGATTGGGTATGAAAGTCTCTTCATAGAGAGTTTCATACAGGACTGCCAGCACCCTGGCAGTCCTTCATTAAGTAAGGACTGCCAGGGTCCTGGCAGTCCTGACCCAAACTCTCTGTAAAGAGAATTTGGGTATGAAACTCTCTTCACAGAGAGTTTCATACAAGTCTTCCAGCACCCTGGCAATCCTTTATTAAGTAAGGACTGCCAGGGGCCAGGCAGTCCTGACCCAAACTCTCTGTGAAGAGAGTTTGGGTATGAAACAGAGAGTTTAATACAGGACTGCCAGCACCCTGGCAGTCCTTACTTAAGGACTGCCAGGGGCATTGCAGTCCTTTATTCCTTCAGAATATCAGTTGCTCTGTATCATGTCTTCTTTAGAATTGGAAATATACACGCACACACATACACACACAAACCAGAAATTCTACCTTTTTTTAGAAGGAAAACATGGACATTTGTTTGATAAAGAATATTATGACTACTTTTTTATCACCACTTTGTGTGCAAAGCAACAAAAGTTTTTTAGTTATTGGATGTGGATTTTCCCCTTATGGTTTATCTCTAGAAAGAGTTACAACTTTGTTTTTTGTTTTATTGCTAAAAAAATGAGTAGACAATTAGAAAGAGTGTTCCTAGTCAATTTATTAGCTCAGCAAAACTAAGAAATCAACATTTTAAATGAAGTTCAAAAACAATTCCTCCCTTTAGGTACCAGTTCTAAACATATAAAAAAATGACAGCATGGTGCTGTTTTGCATATTGTTGAAGTGATTTTTCTATGCTTGAGAAATGCTGAATAGATACAAATGGTTGACATTTATACATCGGTGTTTCTTTTGCCCCTTTTTAACTTATAGGTTTATACTTGTCATTAATCAAGGCCTTGTTGGGACAGGACTGCCAGACTCCTGGCAGTCCTTCTTCACATTAGCACTGCCAAGAAGCTGGCAGTCCTAATCAAAACTTTTTGTGAAGAGAGTTTGCATTTGATACTGTAACACCCACTTTTCTGAATGAGGGTAATTTTGAACTTTTGTAATTATAATTATTTAATAATGATATATAAATCATGTTATGATTTTTGGTGATTTTTAATCAATTTAAAACTATTTAAAATATTGAATTATGATTTTGATGGTTAACTAGTTAAACCCTAGTTTTGCTAAGCCTAGAGACTAACCATGACCAAGGGAGCCTAGTCATGTGATTAGAATGTCATATTACTACTTTTTAGCCTAAGGATATTTTGGTCGTTTTGATTTTTGTGAATTATTTATTATTTATTGCATTGGTGTTGTGATTTTTTTAACTTTTGCTAGTGGAGACTATAGAGACTAGCCTAGAGTTTGACTTTGACCTTGATGACTTAGTTAGCATGGTAGAATGGTGTTGGACCCTTATCTAACTTAAGTTGACCTAAGTTAACTTGAGTATGGCTAGTTTTCATGAAGAGATTGGGTGTTTAGTGCATTTGGACTTTTGGCTAAGAGGTTGAGCTAGCTAGCTAACAATCTTGGCCCAAAGTCCACCATGAGAAACCCTAACCCTAGCTCTTCATTTGGCCAGCCACCACAGCCACTTATGACCTAATTTTTCTCCTATAAAGTCTCTCTTCATGACCACTTGCCTCTTTTAGAAATCCCCCTTTAGAAAACCCAATTTTTTTCCTTATCATCAAATCTCCCCATTACTCTACTAAATTGATCCCAAACTTTTGCAATTGGTTCTAAATCTGGAATAGAGGTTGAAGGAGGCTAGCTTGCAAGGAGGGGAGCTCATTTGGACATTGCTTGAGGAAGGGGACTTCACAATTTGGGGCTTTTTTTTATTGAGATTGACACTCAATAGGTAATCCCTTCAAATAACCTCTAAATCTTGATTTCTTTCCATAGTTGCATCCATCTAGGTGTCCCCTAGCTGTAGAGTGAGTTTGGTGAGAATTTGTATTGATTTGGTGTCCGTATCGGACACGTATCAGTGTGTGTGCATAGGTGTTCGATGGAATGCCATAATGAATTTTATTTTGTTATTTTCAAATTGTATTTGAATTTTGTAGATGTTCATGTGTACTTTGATTTTCGTGAGGACTGAGCATGAATCGTGTCAGTTTTCATGTCCAAAATTGGACACGAACCCGTGCACGAGATAGTATCTCAGTGCCATGCTGCTCGAGTGTCCTGTAGGACACGACACGGTGCGATTTGACACGAAACTTAGTGAGCACGTAGGGGAAATTTCTGCGATCATGCCTCCAAAGTTTCATCAAGTCTCGTGCTCTGGTTTGGGAGAAATCGCACGAGCATGGATTTTACACACACTGTGTACGGGCAGAATTCTTGTACTGAATCGAGTTTCGGGTCACCCCTGGACATGTCGTGGTGATGTGTCATGGTGTCGAACGTATAGCCCTACACCTGGGCTAGATGTGGACACAAACACGACACCTCTCGTGTCTTGTGTCGAGCCCAGTTGAGCTCGAACACGCTGCACGAGCACAGTCTGTACATTATTTCTGATACTTTAGTATTTTTGTTTTGGACACCTTCGTGTCCACTTGTTTGGACATGAGACACCTCCCCCTGACACGTATGCATGCATGACACGTATGTGCACCTCTGAATTGGGTTATTAATTGGGTTTTTTGAAATCATAGTTGTGTTTGGTTGGTCGGGTTTCATTTTTTCACTGATACTTATTTATTGAGTTCGGGTTTGAGTTAAAACCTGATTTGGGATTTGATTTTAATCCTATATATATATATATATATATATATATATTATATTTTATATATTTTATATATATATATATGTTAACTAACTTGATTATAGTTTGAGTTTAGGTCTGATTTGAAATTCGAGTTTTGAATTCGAAGCTGTGGTTTTGATCGGGTTTTTTATTTTAGTTTTTCTCTGATACTCCTGTCTTTGAACAGTGAGTTTGAAAAGGATTTTGAATATTTTGAGAGGAAGTCTCGTGTCTCATTGTTTGAAATGTACATATGGTTCAGGGTTGATTGGTTTACTGATTTTGTGACTCGAAGTTGGTATTGCAAATTGGGTCTTCGAATTGGTTTTTCTAATACTAAGAACAGTGAGTTCGATTTTGATGGAAATGTAAATCTCAGTTTTTAATAGGTTTTGAGAAATTTTATTGGGTTTCAAGTTGATGAAATGTGGATTGGTTTTCTATTCTTACAGTATTGAACTTGAAATTGGGTTTTCGATTTGCATATTGGATTCGAATTTCCGTATCATAGCTATTCTGAATGTAACTGTGAACTTCGGGTCTTTTAATGAATTTGGTTTATGTGTTGATGGTTGATTTACATATGTTTTAATTGAAATTGAGTTTGGTTTACTATCCTTACTGAGTTTTAAATGAATATGAATTTGAACTTTGGGTTCCTATTTTAAAGGGGACTTTGGGTTTTGATATAGGTAACTGACAGAGATTTGGGTTTCATTTGGTTTTTATATTCTTGTTATCTGCTCCCTGAGTTAGTTGACTTTATAAAAACTGATAATTTCATTTGCATATAACCTGAGTTAGTTTGATGCTTAGAAACCGAGTTTGTTATTTAACTTGAGCATTGGTTCACAAAACCTGAGTTTGAAAACATGTTGACCTGAGATTTCAAATATCTACTGAGTTCATATGTTGGATAACCTGAGATTTGATTTCATGAGAAACCTTAGTTTTAGCCTCTGTTAATGCATTTTATGAATTTGAGTTGAACTTGGTTTCCCTTCTATCTGAAATATGATGGGTTGTTTGATAACTGATGTGGTTGTTGAATTGGGTTTTCAAAACCTGAGATGGCATTATCCTGAGAACACAGTCCTTGTGTTCAGTCTTATTCCATTTTTCCTTTCCCTTCTTGAATGCATGATAATGTATGTTAACTGGATGCATGTTTGAAACTGAAGGTGAATAATATGCAAATACTGAAACCTTGAGTATATAGATAATTATGTATAAATGTATGTAAAGTATAAATGTAATGCAAGTATCAATGTATGCATGTAGGTAATGAATGTATGCATGTATGTAGTATATGTGGTAAAATATATATATATATATATATATATATATATATATATATATATATATATATATATATATATATTGCTAAGTGTATAATAGGCAATAGCCATGTGTGTGATCTATATATATTATATATATTTACCTTGTGTGTTATAAATATGTACATATTGTATTTGTGCTTGTGATTAGACTAGATTGCATAGACTAGGCTTGGTTAGGCCTAGAATGACTTGTTAGACTAGGTTTAGACCTAGAATAGCTTGGTTGACCTAGTTTGACTAGTATTGTTGACTAGAGTTGACCAAGAGTTGACTTTAGTCTAGAATGACCTAGAAATCATGTAGAATGTATTGTAATATTCAGTATTACCTTTCTGGACATGTTGTGACCTGTGTTTCTCTAAATAGGACTCAGTTACTCTGATTTGGACATCTATTCTCATCAGACATTCAGGATCTCAGGCGAGTACATTCTTTGATCATTTCATATTTGTTAGGATTTATATTCTTGCTCTAGATTACTTTACTTGATGTTGTCATGTTGTTAACACGGATTGGTACTATATGGATCTTTACATTGAGATGTTATCCCCCCTCGGGAGTATTAGGTACATCATGTCATGTGCGTTTCACTTTCATCATGTACTCCTGTGCTTTTACTAGTCATGTATACTCTTGTGATTCTTGTACTCTCATGTTCACAGAGCCCTCATGTATAACTTTATGTGCACCCATTTATGGGACCTCATGTAAAATATTATACAATAACATAACTTGTCTGAATCCAGCTCGTGTATTGATTGGGGTACGGGGGGAGTATAAATGGTCATATGAACAATTCCAAAGTAGTGTAATCATGTATAAACTCTTAGTGTAATCATGTGCAAATTCAAGCCGTTCACATGTCTATCTTGTACTCTACATCACTAGTCACTGATAGTTCTCTACTTATAGTAGCTATTTATGTTACAGTTCTATCTCTTTTACTATATGTACTTTCTTTCAGCGTTTCATGTATTTTACTCTATTGCATGCTTTATATTCCTGTCTTGATATGAACTGTTGAGATTTTGTGCTCGTTTCTGTCCTGATTGGACTTGTTAAAAATATTACAGGTAACCTGGAGATTCACAGCTAGCCTAGAGGACCAGTAGAGCTTGGAGTAGATTACTAGTTTATGGTTTAGTTTCTCTTTTAGTACTTGTTTTGTAATAAGTGGAGATTGAGTTGTATTCGAGATTGTTGAAGATGTTGTTATTTAGAAGTTATTTAAGTTATTGTTGTTTTGAGTTTTATATATAGTTGTTAGACTCCTGTGTTATCTTATCGTGCTTAGATTGTGATTTGAGTATTATCGTATCTTATACCTGTCCTCCATTCGGAGTTGAGATTATGACAGGTACATTATATAATTGCGTGAGTTGTTGATTAGATAGTGACTTAGAACAGCGTTCTACCGTCGACACTACGGCGTAGGCTAGACATACCCACTTCTCGTGCCTCTACACTGGGTACGGGTCGTGAGACATTTTTAGTGGTGGCCCATACAGGTCGAAAGTCGCATTATTGTGATATCGTAGTAGCGCAACGACTTAGTTGTACTGCTACGAGCCTGTGATAGAATATAGGAAGTAAGGTGTTAGAATGGGAGGATACTCAATCACAGTTAAAAATTCTTGAGAGATTCCTGGGACGACCCTTGAGAATCTTATTTAAACTTCAATTTGAAATCCCTTACTTTGTTTTGTTCACCCTTACTCCTTGTTATTGAATTTGATATTTGATGGATCGTTATTGATTTTGATTTTCCTATCGAGATGAATTGCATGGTCTGAGTTACGATATATTCTGATAACATATGTTGACGGGGATAACAGGGATGGTAAAACGTCTACTTGATTATGGAACCTGGAGTTTATCGCAACCATATTAGCCAGTGTGGCGAAAACGTATAGACCTGACTTCGGATGTACATATCTTGGTTATGAGATTTAGAATTTCTCGCAGCTATACTAGTCGGCATAGCGAGAATTCTAGACGACATGATTATAGAGGTACATATCCCAGTTATGGAATCTATCGTTTATCGCAGCCTTGCTTACTGGTATGGCGAGGATTCTGAGTAACATAATTTTGGACAGACGCATATGATTATCAGATTGTATCTTGAAAAGATTTTTAAACGTATCATCTCTATTGTACCCTTCTGTTATTATAAAAATTGTATTCCATCATCAAATAACTTAAGTGTAGGAATATTTTAGTTTTGTAGAGCTTATTCATATATAGTTCTTTCATAGTGTATGATATGATGACTTGTAGAGTGTCTGTACCCTAGAGATGATAGTTAGCATTGGTATTAGAATAGTAACCCATTGTAGATGATTCCTCTATTATTTATAATACCTACCAGTTTTTATATAGGATGTTAGTCTGCCTTACAACCTTGATGATTTATTATTTTCCTTATCATTTTCAGTAGGGCACCCATGACCAGAGCCTGTCCTTGAGTGTAGTTGTAGTTTCGCCTGAGACTGAGAGTCTTCCTCTGCCTCCAATAGTGGTACCCCATACCATATTCTCGGGGGGGGTGTTTCCTGATGGAGCTCAGATGTTCGAACTTCTCCAGGATATTTTAGAGACACAGAGAGTTCAGGCTGAGATCTTGAGGGAGCAGTATCCAGTTCCACCTAGAGCCTCAGAAGTATCCAAATTTCCAGCCTAGACCTTAGCATGCCTTTTGAGATAATTGATACACCCTACATTGCTTGTATGTTTTGATACCTTGGGATTGCTTTGTGCTGTAGTATGACTAGAATGTCTAAATGGGAACCCTAGAGAGAGTATTCTAGGTAGACGAATATTCTTTCTGTGACTTTGATTTTTGGAATGTCAGTTATGTAAATCTTTGGAAACTTTCTTCATAAGTTTGTAGTAGACAAGATTATCTTCACTTTGATATATTATGTCCCACTCAAACTTGTTCCCTTGTACTACTTTTGTATCGCAACTTTTGGTCCAATTTAGGCCATTTGACCATTCCCACTTTAATTATGATTATCATATGCACATTTCCATGACTTTTAATTTAGGAGCACAAGCTTTGTTGTCTTCTCAAAACTAACTTCACATGCATGACCTATACATGACACCCTACACCCATGACCTTCGTATCCTACCTCAAACACGCCATCTTGTGCTTCATCATTATCACACGACTTTTCTGACACAAGACCCCATCTTGATTTACCCTACGGAGTCGCTTTTATTTTCGACTCAAATTAGGGACACCTTTTCGATCCAAACCTGTCGACCCAAATTTGGGATATGATCCATATTAAGCCTACTACCCATATTTTACTTGTTGACCTTGTGTGTTGCTAGGTAGAAGCTTCGACCTTAATTGTTGGGAGTTTGACCTAGAAGGAGTACGGCCACTCTAAATTTCGAGGACAAAATTCTTCTAAGGAGGGTAGACTTGTAACATCCACTTTTCTAAATGAGAGTAATTTTGAACTTTTGTAATTATAATCATTTAATAATGATATTTAAATCATGTTATGATTTTTAGTGATTTTTAATCAATTTCAAACTATTTAAAATATTAAATTATGATTTTGATGGTTAACTAGTTAAACCCTAGTTTTGCTAAGCCTAGAGACTAACCATGACCAAGGGAGCCTAGTCATGTGATTAGAATGTCATATTACTACTTTTTAGCCTAAGGGTATTTTGGTTATTTTGATTTTTGTGAATTATTTATTATTTATTGCATTGGTGTTGTGATTTTTTTGACTTTTGCTAGTGGAGACTATAGAGACTAGCCTAGAGTTTGACTTTGATCTTGGTGACTTAGTTAGCATGGTAGAATGGTGTTGGACCCTTATCTAACTTAAGTTGACCTCAGTTAACTTGAGTATGGCTAGGTTTCATGAAGAGATTGAGTGTTTAGTGCATTTGGACTTTTGGCTAAGTGGTTGAGCTAGCTAGCTAAAAATCTTGGCCCAAAGCCCACCATGAGAAACCCTAACCCTAGCTCTTTATTTGGCCAGCCACCACAGTCACTTATGACCTAATTTTCTTCCTATAAAGCCTCTCTTCATGACCACTTGCCTCTTTTAGAAATTCCCCTTTAGAAAACCTTAATTTCTTCCCCCTATCATAAAATCTTCCCATTCCTCCACCAAATTGATCCCAATCTTTTACAATTGGTTCTAAATCGGGAATAGAGGTTGAAGGAGGCTAGCTTGCAAGGAGGGGAGCTCATTTGGACATTGTTTGAGGAAGGAGACTTCACAATTTGGGGCTTTTTCATTGAGATTGACTCTAAATAGGTAATCCCTTCAAATCACCTCTAAATCCGGATTTCTTTCCATAGATGCATCCATCTAGGTGTCCCCTAGCTGTAGAGTGAGTTTGGTGAGAATTTATATTGATTTGGTGTCCGTATCGGACACGTATCAGTGTGTGTGCATAGGTGTTCGATGGAATGCCACAATAAATTTTATTTTGTTATTTTCAAATTATATTTGAACAATTTTGTAGATGTTCATGTGTACTTTGATTTTCATCAGGACTGAGCATGAATCGTGTCAATTTTCATGTCCAAAATTGGGCACGAACCCGTACACGAGACAGAGTCTCAGTCCCTACTGCTCGAGTGTCCTGTAGGACACGATACTGTACGGTTTGACACAAAACTTGGTGAGCACGTGGGGGCAATATCTACGAGCATGCCCCCAAAGTTTTATCAAGTCTCGTGCTCTGGTTTGGGAGAAATCGCACGAGCATAGATTTTACACATACTGTGCATGGGCAAAATTCTTGCACTGACACGGGTTTTGGGTCACCCCTGGACACATCGTGGTGACGTGTTAGGGTGTCGAACGTGCAGCCCTACACCTGGGCTAGATGTGGACACAAGCACGACACCTTGCGTGTCTTGTATCGAGCCCAGTTGAGCTCGAACACGCTGCACGAGCACAGTCTGTACATTGTTTCTGATACTTTAGTATTTTCTATTTTGGACACCTTCGTGTCCACTTGTTCGGACACGAGACACCTCCCCCTGACACGTATGCATGCATGACACGTATGTGCACCTCTGAATTGGGTTATTAATTGGGTTTTCGAAATCATAGTTGGGTTTGGTTGGTCGGGTTTTATTTTTCACTGATACTTAATTTGTTGAGTTCGGGTTTGAGTTAAAACCTGATTTGGGATTTGATTTTAATGCCTATATATATATATATATATATATATATATATATATATATATATATATATATATATATATATAAATATATATATATATATATATATATATATTTTATATATATATATATATGTTAACTGACTTGATTATAGTTTGAGTTTACGTCTAATTTGAAATTCGAGTTTTGAATTCGAAGCTGTGGTTTTGATCGGGTTTTTATTTTAGTTTTTCTCTGATACTCATGTCTTTGAATAGTGAGTTTGAAAAGGATTTTGAATATTTTGAGATGAATTCTCATGTCTCATTGTTTGAAATGTACATTTGGTTCAGGGTTGATTGGTTTACTGATTTTGTGACTCGAAGTTGGTATTGAAAATTGGGTCTTCGAAATGGTTTTTCTAATACTAAGAACAGTGAGTTCGATTTTGATGGAAATGTTAATCTCAGTTTTCAATAGGTTTTAAGAAATTTCATTGGGTTTCAGGTTAATGAAATGTGGATTGGTTTTCTATTCTTACAGTATTGAACTTGAAATTGGGCTTTCGATTTGCATATTGTATTCGAATTTCAGTATCAGAGCTATTCTGAATGTAACTGTGAACTTCGGTCTTTTAGTGAATTTGGTTTTATGAGTTGATGGTTGATTTACATATGTTTTAATTGAATTTTAGTTTGGTTTACTGTCCTTACTGAGTTTTAAATGAATATGAATTTGAACTTTGGGTTCCTATTTTAAAGGGGACTTTGGGTTTTGATATAGGTAACTGACAGAGATTAATTTGGGTTTCATTTGGTTTTTATATTCTTGTCATATGCTCCCTGAGTTAGTTGACTTTATAAAAACTGAGAATTTCATTTGCATATAACCTGAGTTAGTTTGATGCTTAGAAACCGAGTATGTTATTTAACTTGATCATTGGTTCACAAAAACCTGAGTTTGAAAACATGTTGACATGAGATTTCAAATATCTACTGAGTTCATATATTGGATAACCTGAGATTTGATTTCATGAGAAACCTTAGTTTTAGCCTCTGTTAATGCATTTTATGAATTTGAGTTGAACTTGGTTTCCCTTCTATCTGAAATATGATGGGTTGTTTGATAACTGATGTGGTTGTTGAATTGGGTTTTCAAAACCTGAGATGGCATTATCCTGAGAACACGGTCCTTGTGTTCAGTCTCATTCCATTTTTCCTTTCCCTCCTTGAATGCATGATAATGTATGTTAACTGGATGCATGTTTGAAACTAAAGGTGAATAATATGCAAATATTGAAACCATGAGTATATAGATAATCATGTATAAATGTATGTAAAGTATAAATGTAATGCAAGTATCAATGTATGCATGTAGGTAATGAATGTATGCATGTATGTAGTATATGTGGGTAATGTATAATATAGATGTATGTAGTATACATTCAGGATCTCAGGCGAGTACATTCTCTGATTATTTTATACTTGTTAGGATTTATATTCTTGCTCTAGATTACTTTACTTGATGCTGTCACATTGTTAACACGGATTGGTACTATATGGATCTTTACATTGAGATGTTATCCCCCTCGGGAGCATCGGGTACATCATGTCATGTGCGTTTCACTTTCATCATATACTCCTGTGCTTTTACTATTCATGCATACTCTTGTGATTCATGTACTCTCATGTTTACGGAGCCCTCATGTATAACTTTATGTGCACCCATATATGGGCCCTCATGTGAAATATTGTACAATAACATAACTTGTCTGGATCCTTGTGTATTGATTGGGGTACGGGGGAGTATAAATGGTCATGTGAATAATTCCGAAGTAGTGTAATCATGTGCAAACTCTCAGTGTAATCATGTGCAAATTCAAGCCATTCACATGTCTATCTTGTACTCTACATTACTAGTCACTGATAGTTCTCTACTTATAGTAGCTATTTACGTTACAGTTCTCTCTCTTTTACTACATGTACTTTCTTTCAGCGTTTCATGTATTTTATTCTATTGCATGCTTTATATTCCTGTCTTGATATAAATTTTTGAGATTTTGTGCTCGTTCCTGTCCTGACTGGACCTGTTGAAAATATTATAGGTAACCTGGAGATTCACAGCTAGCCTAAAGGACCAGTAGAGCTTGGAGTAGATTACTAGTTTATGGTTTAGTTTCTCTTTTAAAACTTATTTTGTAATAAGTGGAGATTGAGTTGTATTCGAGATTGTTGGAGATGTTGTTATTTAGAAGTTTATTTAAGTTACTGTTGTTTTGAGTTTTATATATATTTGTTAGACTCCTATGTTATCTTATCGTGCTTAGATTGTGATTGAGTATTATCGTATCTTATACCTGTCCTCCATTCGGAGTTGAGATTGTGACAGGTACATTATATAATTGTGTGAGTTATTGATTAGATAGTGACCTAGAACAGTGTCACTCCCCGTTCCCAGAATGCGTATTTTTATACATGTACAACTCATGAATATTTATTTTTGTATTTATCTTGTATTATCCTGTATTTAAATTCCTATAATTTTCATGTTAGTTAATTATCTGCTCTTTAATTTTCATGTTAATTAATTTCCTGCAATTAATTTCCTGCAATTTTATTTCTGCATTTTAATTCTGCATTTTATTTTCTGCTTTTAACCTCTCTGCTTTGCTTTCGGGTTGGCCTTGGTTGGATCCGAATACAACCCGAACCCAATAACCCTACCTACCACCACCCTTCCTATTTAAAGCCCCCATCTTCTTCTCTCTCCTCATAACTCTCATTCTTCTCCATTACTTCTTCTTCTTCCTCACCACTCTCTTCCACCAACCAACAGCAGGAAAGTACATCTTGCTTCTTGCTTCCACTTGGAGAACCATTTTTATGGTTCATTTGTCTTCCTCTCATGATCCTGAGAGAGTTTAGTACTTAGCATTTTTGATTTCTTTGGCTTGTTTCTTCTAGATCTAAGTTATTGTATTCTCGGTTGTTCATGGGTTTTGATCTCCCAACTTGGCATGCATTCTCGGTTGTCCATGGGTTCTGAACCATGGGAACCTCATTCCTGGCTTGGAACGAAGGTTTAGTCACGCACACGTCTTTACGTGTCTACGTGAATTTTCAGTCACGCACACGTCTTTACGTGTCTGCGTGAATTTTCAGTCACGCACACGTCTTTACGTGTCTGCGTGAATTTTTAGTCACGCATACGTCTTTACGTGTCTGCGTGAATTTTTAGTCACGCACACGTTCTTACATGAGTGCGTGAATTTTTAGTCACGCACACGTTCTTACGTGCGTGCGTAAATTTTTAGTCACGCACATGTTCTTGCGTGTCAGCGTGACATTTTAGTTACGCACACGTCTTTGCGTGCGAGCATGGATTTCTTATCATTTTCCACGCTCACTTTCCACGCTCACTTTTCACGCTCACGCTGTGAGTGCGTGAATTACTTTTTACGCTCACGTTATGAGTGCGTGAATTTCCCTTCACGCTCACGCTGTGCGTGCCAACGAGAACCACTTTTCACGCTCACGCTGTTTATACGCTCACTCCTGCTAGACTTAGCATAGACTTGTTGGCGTGACTTGTTGGCCTTAGCATAGACTTGTTGGAGTGACTTCCTGACCTGGGTGTTTTTATTTGTTCTATAATTTATTCATTTAATGTTGGCATGATAATTCTCCTATTATATCCTTACGCCTTTTGCATGAACTCGATAATCTCAGCATGTTAATATTTTTAATACATATGATTGTATAGAACGTGCCCTGTGTCTTGATTGATTGATGGATACCCAGTAAGACTGGAACTTGACCTTGAGAGTTATAGACTCGACCCATTTAATACTAAATGACTTTCATGCCTTGTCACCATTGATGACGATGGTTATCTTGACTAAATTGATCATGCGTTCCTAGTTGGAACTAAGAGACTGGCTAGTCGTCTTATTGAATTGAATGAATGAGACATGTTCATGTTATGAACTATTGTAATCGACTGGCTGATCCCGAATATTGACGTACAGGCACATGCAGGCTTCAATCTATTTATTTATTTATTTAATTATTTTTCTACAAAAGCAGCATGTGTACTTTATGGTCAAGGCATGATTACTCCGTGGTTAGAATTGATTGTTGCATTACGCTATGTAAGACCTACAACCTAGCCGCACGGGTATCATTGTAGAGTTGTGCATATCGTACCCCGTACGAAAGTACTCATTTGAATGACCATGATCCACGGCATAGGACTTCACTCAACGTAGAGACTATTAAGTTAAATAAAATAATGATTGCATGGAGAGAATGGATTCCCGAGTTCTTACATGGCAGCCCTCTTGGGACTAGTAGTGCCCGACAGGCCGGCTGGTTCCTACAGATACTGCAAACCTGCCATACGGGCAGGGAGCGGTATCTACTTATATTATTATTGTATATTATATATTGATGGCGGGCATCCCGCTGGGACTCGTCTAATTCATGATTGGCACAATTGATTGACTGGACAGACTAGCCTTGCTCGCACATAGTAAGAACTGAGGAATCCCTAATTGCATAATTCTAGAATAACTTGGGATTCACAATAGCAAGCCGTAGGGGTTGATTGGCCGTTCAAGATGATTTGTTTGTGTACTGTACCTACTCTGTTGCCTAACTGAGATGATTAGAATGTCAGGACATGACAGGCCAACTTCTGTCCTTGTTTGGTTGGGAGGTTGGTTCGAAGTATCGTGATGTTATGTGAATCCTAGTGGAAAGCAGAGATCTATTATTATTATTCTCTTACTTATTGGTTTAGTCCTTCATATCGTCCTTCCTTGTGGTACTTGCTATTAGAGGTCTAATCTCTCTGGTTTTGCATGGCCAGATTTAGAGCCGGTTCCCGAGGACTCAGCTTACTTCCACCTCCAAGATGGTCAATACTAGGGGAATGATCGCAGGAGGACTCGAGTGGGTCCCTTACTTCACCGCTCGTTTTGCTATTTACTTTATACTTAGCCGTTTGGCACCGACATGTTAGTCGGATTGTCTTGTACTTACTTTTACATAATTGTAATTAAGTCAGACTGCAACTGATAACAATTGTGTATACCTTACTTCATCATCTGGCTATGTTTTGTAAAGCCAGATATCAAGAATATTTTAACTGAGCGTTTGGGACGCCTGACTGCTTTATCTCATATGTTCTCTATTACTGTTTCTTGCTTGAATGATTGAGACAATAGATGTGAAGTGACCATAGTAAGACTTTCATGTAGTATGCACCCCCTCGTCTGGTTAGACAGCATTGATCGTATTATACGGTATTCTTCTACCCGTAATACGTAGCTGGCTGAGTCATTCCCCCGCTCTCCAGTATTCTGGTTCTGGGGCGTGATAAGGTTTTAGTGGTGGCCCATGCAGGTCTGATTTCAGACTTGTGGGGTGTTTTGATTTATAGGATGTCTCAATCACACGTGTCCCCCCTTGATCTCATGATTCGTTGTTCTCAACCCTTGCTTGACATTCTGGTATCCTTTGACTTCATTGATCCTTCATGTCCGGTTGTTTGATTGTTCTCTTGTCCCTTTTCTTAGGGGCACTTCGTCCGCATCGGTCAGAGCTGGACAGCAACAACAAGGGCAACATGGGCAACATGACCAGGTTGTTCAGCAACAAGGGCCAGTCTCACCTCAGGAGACTATCCAAGAAGAAGTGATAGTAGAACCAGCAGCTGAACCGCGGTATCCGGAGGTTCCAACGCCACCCATAGTTCCACCTACCCCTGTGGAAGTGGACACACCAGCCCTTCTGGAGATCATGAGAGGAATGATGGCTACTCAGCAACATCAGATGTTGGCCTAGCAGCGCATGCACACTCAGCTACAAGAGCAGAATGTGTTGCTCAACCAAGGATTGCAGACGGCTTTGGAAAGAGGAGTGAGGACTGATTCAGGAGCATTAGCCAGGTTTTGCAAGTACAACCCCCGCCGTTTCGAGGGCACGGAGGATGCCATCTCAGCAGATGCATGGCTTAAGGATATGGAGGCTATTCTGATAGCAGCTAAGGTACCGGCAGAAGAACGTGTGGATCTAGTGAAGTTGTTACTTCAGGATCTCGTGCATGATTTGTGGGAATCAGAGGAAGTGGGCATCAGACGTCCTGTGGCTTGGGACGATTTCACTGCAAGATTCAAGACCAAGTACTATGGAGTTGTGGCACGGTTTGAGCTACAACAGAAGTTTATCAACCTCAGGCAGGCCGACAAGACTGTAGATGCTTATGCAGCGGAGTTCTGCAGATTGAGTAGGTTCGCCCCAGAGATGGTAGCAACAGAGAGCCAGAGGGCTATGAGGTTTCAGCAAGGGTTTCATCTTGAGCTCTTGCAATTGATAGAGATGCACAATTACCAAACTTTTGACGAAGTATTGACGGCAACTCGAAGGCATAAGATTACCATTCAGAGGCTTGCGACAAGGACTGGGGGTCAGAAGAGATCCCACAGTCAGATTGAAGGAGGAGGGGGAGCAGCGCCCCGAACAACAGCACCATCCACTGGCATTCGTATCCACGATGTGGCGATACGAGGACCAGCACCACCACCCAGGCAGCAGCAGCAACAGAGGAAGAACCAGCAACCCCCGGTAGGCTGCACTTATTATGGAAAGATGGGACACACTAGAGATATGTGTCGGACATTGAATGGACTGTATCTGATATATGGAAATCCAGACCATCGGGTTACCACATGTCCCATGAATTCGAGGTCAGGAGGACCAGGGCAACAGTTTCTTGCTCTGCCAGCACCAGGGGCAGGCCAGTATCGAGGACCAGCAGTGGCAGTAAGGTCGTTGGCACAGCGTCCGTTACTGCCGCAGGCTCAGATGTTTCGGCAGCAGGGGCCGCCGATACAGCAACACTAGTATAGACCACCCCAGCATCATCAAGGAAGGGGCCAGCAACAACATCAGGCTAGGCCGCAGCATGGAAACCAGCAAGGAGGTCGAGGGCAAGCATTCACTCTGTCCTTGGAGGAGGCATTGGCATCGGAAGATGTTGTGGCAGGTAACATTCTCGTCGCCTCATATCCCGCAGTAGCATTGTTTGATTCGGGAGCATCCCATTCATTTATATCTGCACGATTTACGGCACGACTAGGAATGGAGTTCGAGGCATTACCAGGGAGGTTGAATATACTCACTGGTAATGGGCTCGTAGGAGTTAGTAGAGTTATTTTAGCATGTAGCGTTGTAGTTTGCGGGCATTCTTTACCCGCCCGGTTGATAGAATTTCCTGTTGGAAATTTCGACGTTATCTTAGGCATGGACTGGCTGAAAGACAGTCATGCGACAATAGATTGTCGTAGAGGGAGTGTATCTTTTGATATTCCAGGCATGGAGAGATTCACCTTAGTCAGATCAGAGGGAACTCAACAAGAGTAGGGAATAATAACGGCAATGGAAGAAGTTCAGATTCCGAAGGTAGTTGAAGAATTTCTAGACGTATTTTCCGAAGAACTTCCAGGTCTACCACCAGTCAGAGATATTGAGTTCAGTATAGAATTGGCACCAGGAACTAAACCGATATCAGATCGAGTTTATAGAATGGCGGATTCAGAGCAGGCCAAGGTATATGAGCACATAGAGGAACTAAAGGAGAAGAAGTTCATCCAAGCTAGCGTGTCACCGTGGGCAGCACCAGTGGTACTTGTGGAAAAGAAGGATGGGTCATCCAGATTGTGCATTGACTACAGGAAGCTTAATGCGGCAACAGTGAAGAACAAGTACCCATTACCCAGGATTGACGACTTATTTGATCAGTTGAGCAAAGCTAGAGTTTTTTCCAAGATAGATCTTCGTTCAGGGTATCATCAGGTGAGGGTTCGGAAGGAAGATATTCCCAAGACAGCATTCAGATCGAAGTATGGGCATTATGAATTCTTAGTAATGTCGTTTGGTTTGACCAATGCTCCAGCAATATTCATAGATTTGATGAATCGCATCTTTATGCCATACTTAGACCAATTTGTCGTTGTGTTTCTTGACGACATTTTCGTATACTCTGCTAGTGAAGAGGAGCATGAAGACCACCTCAAGAAAGTGTTACAGGTTCTGAGAGAGAACCAGTTGTATGCCAAGCTCAGCAAGTGTGAGTTTTGGTCGGATCACATTTCATTTTTGGGTCACATCATATCAGGAACTGGAGTAGCAGTAGATCCCAAGAAGGTAGAAGCAGTAGAGAGTTGGCCAGTACCCAAGACCGTAGCAGATGTACGGAGTTTCTTGGGATTGGCAGGATATTACAGAAGGTTTGTGTCAGACTTTGCAAGGCTTTCAGCACCCATGACCCGCTTGACCCGAAAGGATGTACCATTTGTTTGGTCGACAGAATATCAGGCATCATTCGAGACTTTGAAGCAGAAGTTGATATCAGCACCTATTCTTACATTGCCAGTTGGACCCGGAGGTTTTACAGTATATTATGATGCGTCAGGTAAAGGACTTGGATGTGACCTTATGCAGCATGGAAAGGTGATAGCATATGCATCTAGGCAGCTTCGGGACCACGAAAAGAATTACCCAACTCATGATTTGGAGTTAGCGGCAGTAGTGTTTGCTCTGAAGCTATGGAGGCATTACTTATATGGTGACCGAGTGGACATGTACACAGACCATAAAAGTCTGAAGTACATCTTTACTCAGAAGGAACTAAACATGAGGCAGAGAAGATGGTTGGAGTTGATTAAGGATTATGACGTAGAGCTTCAGTATCATCCAGGCAAGGCTAATGTAGTAGCAGACGCTCTCAGCAGGAGAGGCGGCGCATTTATGTTAACAACACAGAGGCATATCTTAGAAGACCTTCAGGAGATGGGCATCGAAGTTATACTTCCCAGTGATGTAGGAGTTCTAACAAGTCTGCAAGTTCAATCCGACTTGGTAGACAGGATCAAGGCAGCTCAGGCACAGGACCCAAGGATTCAGAAGCTTAGGGCAGAATGTGAGTCAGGACTCAGGAAGGAGATGAGAATTCATGAAGATGGTACACTTAGGTTTGGATCGCGTCTATGTGTGCCTAGTGGAGATATCAGACAGGAGGTTATGGCAGAAGCTCACAGTTCTCAGTATTCTATTCACCCAGGAGGGACCAAGATGTACCAAGATATCAAGCAGCATTTCTGGTGGAACGGGATGAAGAGGGAGATAGCTAGATTTGTTTCCCGTTGCTTGGTATGTCAGCAAGTGAAGGCAGAACAGCAGAGGCCAGCTGGGTTATTGCAACCGCTTCCTATTCCGGAATAGAAATGGGAGCATATTACAATGGACTTTGTGACCGATTTACCGAGATCACCAAGTGGTAAGGAAGCTATTTGGGTGATAGTGGACCGACTTACAAAGGTAGCACACTTTCTTCCTTTTAGAGTAGGGCAATCTACAGAAAAGTTGGCTGAGTTATATATACAACAGATAGTCAGGCAGCATGGAGTCCCTGTCAGTATTGTGTCGGATCGAGATACCCGTTTTACATCATATTTCTGGAAGAGCTTACATCATAGTCTGGGTACCAAGTTAAGATTTAGCACGGCTTACCATCCGCAGACGGATGGGCAATCAGAACGAACGATTCAGACTTTAGAAGACATGTTGCGAGCTTGCACTCTAGATTTTGGAGGGTCTTGGGAGAGTCACCTGGACTTGGTCGAGTTCTCATACAACAACAGTTATCAAGCCAGTATCCAGATGGCGCCATTCGAAGCATTATATGGTAAGAAGTGCAGGTCACCGCTTGCATGAGATGATATCGGAGAAAGGAAAATATTAGGCCCAGAAATAATTGTTCAGACGGTTGAAGTGGTTAAGGGAATTAGAGAGCGACTTCGAGTTGCCCAGGACCGGCATCGTCATTGGGCAGACCAGCATCGTAGGCTGTTAGAATTCTCCGTTGGGGACCACGTATTCTTGCGGATCTCACCTAGTCGTGGGGTCATTAGATTTGGCGTTCGCGGGAAATTGAGTCCGCGGTACGTGGGCCCATTTGTCATTCTTGATCGGGTAGGCGATGTTGCTTATCGTTTATCCCTCCCACCTTCGTTACGAGAGGTGCATGACGTGTTTCATGTATCTCAATTACGTAGGTATGTATCGGACCCAAGCCATGTCCTCGATCATTCTGAGCTGGTTGTTGGTACCAACCTGTCTTACAAGGAACAGCCTGTGTCCATTTTGGACCGAAGAGAGAAGATACTTAAGAACCGAACAATTAATCTTGTCCGTGTTGCTTGGGGTCATCACTCCTTGGGGGAGTCAACGTGGGAACGTGAGGACGATATCCGATCACGGTATCCACACCTGTTTGACTCACAAGGTATATCTCTTTCTGTATACCTTGATTGTCCTGATTCTTCATGCTTATCACCTTATGGGTAGAGCTACTTGATATCGTAGATTGATGGATTTACATATATAGTACTTGCTTTTGATATGGTAAAATGATTGCTTGCTCACTAGAATTACTTGTATTTAGTTTAGCTCCGATATTTCTACCTGCTTGGATTTGAAATTCCGAGGACGGAATTTTTCTAAGGTGGGTAGAGATGTCACTCCCCGTTCCCAGAATGCGTATTTTTATACATGTACAACTCATGAATATTTATTTTTGTATTTATCATGTATTATCCTGTATTTAAATTCCTATAATTTTCATGTTAGTTAATTATCTGCTCTTTAATTTTCATGTTAATTAATTTCCTGCAATTTTATTTCTGTATTTTATTTTCTACTTTTAACCTCTCTGCTTTGCTTTCGGGTTGGCCTTGGTTGGATCCGAATACAACCCGAACCCAATAACCCCACCTACCACCACCCTTCCTATTTAAAGCCTCCATCTTCTTCTCTTTCCTCATAACTCTCATTCTTCTCCATTACTTCTTCTTCTTCCTCACCACTCTCTTCCACCAACCAACAGCAGGCAAGTACATCTTGCTTCTTGCTTCCACTTGGAGAACCATTTTTATGGTTCATTTGTCTTCCTCTCATGATCCTGAGAGAGTTTAGTACTTAGCATTTTTGATTTCTTTGGCTTGTTTCTTCTAGATCTAAGTTGTTGTATTCTCGGTTGTTCATGGGTTTTGATCTTCCAACTTGGCGTGCATTCTCGGTTGTCCATGGGTTCTGAACCATGGGAACCTCATTCCTGGCATGGAACGAAGGTTTAGTCACGCACACGTCTTTACGTGTCTGCGTGAATTTTCAGTCATGCACACGTATTTACGTGTCTGTGTGAATTTTCAGTCACGCACACGTCTTTACGTGTCTGCGTGAATTTTTAGTCACGCACACGTCTTTACGTGTCTGCGTGAATTTTTAGTCACGCATACGTTCTTACATGAGTGCGTGAATTTTTAGTCACACACACGTTCTTACGTGCGTGCGTGAATTTTTAGTCACGCACATGTTCTTGCGTGTCAGCGTGACATTTTAGTTACGCACACGTCTTTACGTGCGAGCGTGGATTTCTTATCATTTTCCACGCTCACTTTCCACGCTCACTTTTCACGCTCACGCTGTGAGTGCGTGAATTACTTTTCACGCTCACGTTATGAGTGCGTGAATTTTCCTTCACGCTCACGCTGTGCGTGCCAACGAGAACCACTTTTCACGCTCACGCTGTTTATACGCTCACTCCTGCTAGACTTAGCATAGACTTGTTGGCGTGACTTGTTGGCCTTAGCATAGACTTGTTGGCGTGACTTCCTGACCTGGGTGTTTTTATTTGTTCTATAATTTATTCATTTAATGTTGGCATGATAATTCTCCTATTATATCCTTACGCCTTTTGCATGAACTCGATAATCTCAGCATGTTAATATTTTTAATACATATGATTGTATAGAACGTGCCCTGTGTCTTGATTGATTGATGGATACCCAGTAAGACTGGAACTTGACCTTGAGAGTTATAGACTCGACCCATTTAATACTAAATGACTTTCATGCCTTGTCACCATTGATGACGATGGTTATCTTGACTAAATTGATCATGCGTTCCTAGTTGGAACTAAGAGACTGGCTAGTCGTCATATTGAATTGAATGAATGAGACACGTTCATGTTATGAACTATTGTAATCGACTGGCTGATCCCGAATATTGACGTACAGGCACATGCAGGCTTCAATCTATTTATTTATTTAATTATTTTTCTACAAAAGCAGTATGTGTACTTTATGGTCAAGGCATGATTACTCCGTGGTTAGAATTGATTGTTGCATTACGCTATGTAAGACCTACAACCTAGCCGCACGGGTATCGTTGTAGAGTTGCGCATATCGTACCCCGTATGAAAGTACTCATTTGAATGACCATGATCCACGGCATGGGACTTCACTCAACGTAGAGACTATTAAGTTAAATAAAATAATGATTGCATGGAGAGAATAGATTCCCGAGTTCTTACATGGCAGCCCTCTTGGGACTAGTAGTGCCCGACAGGCCGGCTGGTTCTCACAGATACTGCAAACCTGCCACACGGGCAGGGAGCGGTATCTGCTTATATTATTATTGTATATTGTATATTGATGACGGGCGTCCCGCTGGGACTCGTCTAATTCATGATTGGCGCAATTAATTGACTGGACAGACTAGCCTTGCTCGCACATAGTAAGAACTGAGGAATCCCTAATTGCATAATTTCGGGATAACATGGGATTCACAATAGCAAGCCGTAGGGGTTGAATGGCCGTTCAAGATAATTTGTTTGTGTACTGTACCTACTCTGTTGCCTAACTGAGATGATCAGAATGTCAGGACATGACGGGCCAACTTCTGTCCTTGTTTGGTTGGGAGGTTGGTTCGAAGTGTCGTGATGTTATGTGAATCCTAGTGGAAAGCAGAGATCTATTATTATTATTCTCTTACTTATTGGTTTAGTCCTTCATATCGTCCTTCCTTGTGGTACTTGCTATTAGAGGTCTAACCTCTCTGGTTTTGCATGGCCAGATTTAGAGCCGGTTCCCGAGGACTCAGCTTACTTCCACCTCCAAGATGGTCAATACTAGGGGAATGATCGCAGGAGGACTCGAGTGGGTCCCTTACTTCACCGCTCGTTTTGCTATTTACTTTATACTTAGCCGTTTGGCACCGACATGTTAGTCGGATTGTCTTGTACTTACTTTTACATAATTGTAATTAAGTCAGACTGCAGCTGATAACAATTGTGTATACCTTGCTTCATCATCTGCCTATGTTTTGTAAAGCCAGATATCAAGAACATTTTGACTGAGCGTTTGGGACGCCTTACTGCTTTATCTCATATGTTCTCTATTACTGTTTCTTGCTTGAATGATTGAGACAATAGATGTGAAGTGACCATAGTAAGACTTTCATGTAGTATGCACCCCCTCATCTGGTTAGACAGCATTGATCGTATTATACGGTATTCTTCTACCCGTAATACGTAGCTGGCTGAGTCATTCCCCCGCTCTCCAGTATTCTGGTTCTGGGGCGTGACAAACAGCGTTCTACCGCCGACACTGCGTTGTAGGCTGGACGTACCCACTTCTCGTGCCCCTATACTGGGTGCGGATCCTGACAGATACTCTCTTCACAGAGAGTTTTGATTAGGACTGCCAGCTTCCTGGCAGTCCTAATTCACATTAGGACTGCCAGGAAGCTGGCAGTCCTAATCAAAACTCTCTGTGTCAAATGCAAACTCTCTTTATAGAGAGTTTTCATTAGGACTATCAGCCCCCTGGCAGTCCTAATTCATATTATGACTGCCAGGATGCTGGCAGTCCTAGTAAAAAACTTGACAAGGTTTATTCCGGTCAATATAATTTTTACGAGAGATTATGTATGGTCATGTTAAGGAATAAATTCATTTCATATGGGATCAGTGGCATGCTTTTAGAAGAACAAGCAAATAGAAGCACAAGAAAAAAAAGTGGCATCAGTTTCGGCTGATGTATGGTGATCTAATAGAAGCAAAAGCAAAAAAAAAAGGTTAAATTTTCAGATTTGAACATGAGCACTGGCATCAGTGGCATGCTTTTAACTAGATCTTTCTTTTTTTGCAAGCTGTCTTTTAATTATATCTGAACTCTGAAGACACTTTAAGAATACGTGCTAGGTTCCATGTTTCTATGAAGCATGACCTAATTTTAGATTTGGGATATCATCAAATGAGTTGGTATTGTCAAGAGAAATGTAAAGATTGGGGGGAAATTCCACCCACAATCTTCATAAAATGTAGGTTAGGGGGAAATTTGGGCTGGGGATAAATTCTATGACCCAGAAATGTTGAGAGGGAGAAGAAAAGAGTAGAGGGAGAGAAGAAAAGAGTAGAGGGATAGAGGAAAAAAAGAGTAGAGGGAGAGAGGAAAAGAAAAAGAAAAGTTGTTATTTATACCATTCTTTGGACTAGCCCCAAGTAAAAAAATGGATGGCAAACTTGTAAATTTTTGGAACATTTTTGGGCTAGCCCCAAGTAAAAGTGGTAGTGCCCTTAGAAAAAGCCTTGTTTTTTAATTACTCCATTTCTTTTCTTGATCAAATGCTTACAGATCTATCAGATCTCTGTACCATTTTGGTTGCACGATCAGAATAGCATTATTGATTGCTTATTAGAGATCTGAAATTTACGTACGGTCACTCATTCATAGTGTACATATATGAAAGAGCAAAATGAATGTTACTTTCGTTGGATCTGTAATTTTCTTTTGTATAGAAAGAACAGACTATGGTTGCCATTAATGTATGAAACAATTGAGACCGTCTTTCGCTAGCTATGCTACAAAGTCCTTGTTATAGATTAATTTTTTGAGTATCCCCTTTCTTGTCCCCATAGAGATTTCGAACAAAATGGAGGATCTAGATCTCGGATCTTCTTGCGGGCAACTAAAAAATGCAACCCTAATTTGAATTGTATGTTTCCTGCTAATCTGTCCCAGTGTCATTCATTCGAGTGAATGATTCTGGTAATATTGTGAAACCTGGATATCCCGACCAAGAATGCCTATGTATTTGGGCAGTCGATTTTATAATGGGAAATAGGAGTCCTATTTCTATCGAGTTCATTGGGTTACGAAAGTGAGACTCACTCCGTCGTAATATATTGCAAACCTTGGCTTATGGAGTCGTCCCTAAATTTTTTTGACAACTTTCAGTGTCATGTGTTGCATTTATTGGATTGGAGATCCATCTTCTTGGATTTGGGATCATTAGGCTACGTGACCTTTTTATCTATAGGGTAGTAGATTACCAAAGGTTGTCGGGTAAAATGCAAACAAACCCTCCTTAGATTTGCATTTTTTGCATTTAAAGACCCCTAGTTTAAAAAAATTCTCACATTTTCATTTTTGCTCAGTTTGCACCCCTGCTGTTAACCGCCGTTAAAATACGTCTAAAAAGACGATTTTACCCCTCCACCCACTCTCGCCCCCTCTCTCTCCGGTAGTGGGGGCGGGTTGAGCGGGGCCAAGAGGAGAGAGGGGAGGGTGGCCGGCCAGCAGAGGAAGGAGGGGGGCAGGTCGAGCGTGGCCGGCCAGCGGAGGGAGGAGGGGGAGCGGGTCGAGGGGGCCGGCCAGCGGAGGGAGGAGGGGGGTCGAGGGGGACCGGCCGACGGAGGGGTGGGGGGCAGGGGGCCGGCCGATGGGGCTACCCACCACTGGTAGGGAAAGGGAGGGTATTTTGGGTATTTTTTATTTTTTTTATATTTTAAAAGTCATTAACGCTCATTTCTAACGGCTAATAGACGATAGGGGCTTTTTTCTCACGCGGAAAATCTAAGGAGGGGTCAATTCCTTTAGTTTTCTAACGAGTTTTATTTTGCAAACGAGGCAAATCTAAGAAGGATTTGTTTGCACTTTACCCAAGGTTGTCCGTATCGAACTAGCTCTTGTTAGATCTCTAGGTCCACCACAGTAAATGAATGATACTTCGGAAGTTGCGAGAAGTGTTTTATTTGTTCACTTCTAAGACAAGAAATGTTGGAAGTTTTGAATGCAATTCTGAGTTTTGGACTAAGAAAATGAATTCTTTAGCAAGATATGGAGGCTATTCAAACTAACTTTTGTTTCTTAATTAAAGCTTACCAGGACATTTACATACACTATACTCTTGGCTAGGTACACTTATAACATTTGGTGTCTACATAACTCTCATCAGCTAGGTTAGTATGATCGTACATTAAGATTTTCATTAAAGTAATAGGAGGAAAGTTTGTAACCCTATGTGGTCTCCAATGTTTAGAAGTTTTTCAATTGTATTCAAAATATTCAAAGTAATAAGATTTTTCGTATTCAGTTACTAACTGTGCCAACTGCGTGAGGAATGTCTGGCCTTATATACACCATAGCATACATAAGGCTTCCCACAGTTGAGGCATATGGAACCCGCTCCATATCTTCCTTTTTGTCCTCGGTAGATGGACACTGCTCCTCAACGAACTTAAAGTGAGCCGCAAGGGGGTAACTCACTTTCTTCGACCCGTCCATCCCGAAACGATAAAGTACCCGATGAATGTACTTCTTTTAGAACAAGTATAGCATCTTGGACTCTCTCTCTCTCTCTCTCGGCTGATCTCCATCCCAAAAATAGTCTTTGCTATGTCCAAATCCTTCATAGAGAAGGTCGCGCCCAGTTGGCGCTTCAACTCCGCTATCCTAGTGGTATTCTGACCCACTAATAGGATATCATCAACATAGAGCAATAAAATGATGAAATCATCCTCGGCAAAGTACCTCACAAATACACAATGGTCCGACGTCGTCCGTGCATAACCATGCTCCCCCATAAATGACTCGAACTTCCTGTACTACAGCCTCGGAGCCGGCTTCAGACCATACAAGCTCTTCCTTAACCGGCAGACCAAATATGACTTGCCTTTTTCACAGAATCCCTCTGGTTGCTCCATGTATAACTCCTCCTCAAGATCACCGTGGAGGAATGCCGTCTTCACGTCCATCTGCTCGACCTCCAAGTCGAAACTGGCTGCCAATGCTAGCACCATCCGAATAGACGACTGTTTGGCGACTGGCGAAAAGATCTCATCATAATCTATGCCTTTTCGCTGACCATAGCCTTTAACTACCAGCCTCGCTTTGTATCGAGGGCGAGTAGCATCATCCGTC
Organism: Iris pallida; assembly: GCA_029216955.1. Classification (NCBI taxonomy): domain Eukaryota; kingdom Viridiplantae; phylum Streptophyta; class Magnoliopsida; order Asparagales; family Iridaceae; genus Iris; species Iris pallida. The sequence goes on from JANAVB010018744.1 coordinate 43,846, forward strand.
TGCTTTACTCTAAATACCCATCGATTCTTCAAAGCCTTCTTGCCCTTTGGCAACCGCACCAGCTCGTAAGTAGAATTGGCGTGTAAGGAACCCATCTCCTCCTGTATAGACTGCATCCACTCATGCCTTTGTTCGTCTTCCATAGCCTCTGTAAAACTTTCGGGCTCTCCTCCGTCATTTAGTAGCACATACTCACCGGGTGAGTATCTCGTAGATGGTCGACTCTCTCTGTCGCTCCTTCTCAAAGGAGCCACTGGTGCTGGCTATATACCAACAGCCTCCTTCCCTTCAGAAACTGCCTTCCCAGCATGCTCATCCTCCTATGGAATACCCTGACCACCATCAGCAGGCTGATGATCAAGGTTGGGAGCTGTAACGATCCGCTCCGCCCTAGCGGAACGTCGATTCAAACGGCAAGTGCAACGACTCAAACGAGCCGTCGACCCGAAGAGTTGGCATCGACCTAATGAAGAATCGATGCAAGGCTTACATTGGCCCGTCAAGATGAATCCAGACTTAGACTTTCAAAGGCGCACTCGGAGTATCGCTCGGCCGATGCGAACATCGCTAAGGTGGGTGGCTTCGATGAACCCGCCTTTGCTTAGCCTAGACACATAACAATACGGACACTATCACGAGAATCGCTAGGCGATAACACTGTGCATGCTAATAAATGACTCAACGCACCTAGCTAAGGGAATAATCCCATCTTGTATGCTTGTATAGAATATGGAAAGGAACTTGGAAAAATGTGAACTCTCGTACTGCGCCCCATGCTCGTGCTAAGGCACAAGCTTACGTTTAAGTCCCTTAGGCGTTCAAACAATGAAACAATGAATGGTTTACAACAATGAAATGGGAAGACTATCAACATAGTCGTTTCGAGTAGAGTTTAGCAACATTGAAAGACTATGGGACCGATGGGTCGCCAAGGCGGCTCCCGTACTGGGAGTTGCGTAATGCTTGAATGAATGAATCAACGAATGAATGAATGAATACGTGAATGAATCAATGAACGAACGAACAAGTGAAAGAAAGAAAGAAAAGAAACAATACATGAAAGATGAGAAAGAAAAGAATGGTTAGCGACAGGTGTGACGGGAACGTGCAACGGGGCTCGCTACCCGCGCTGCACGGACGCCAACCTGGTCGATAACGCATTATGGCTAAGGGTTAGCCTACGGCTCAGTGACAACCGTTAAGTTAAAATGATAAAGAAAACGAAATGGTCGTGGACAATCCATTAGTATACGGGAGGTGGGAGATATAAGGGATTTCCAGCGGCATAGTCAAAGTGTGAAGGACGTGCCGGTCCGGACGAAAATCAAAATATGGCTTACGGGCTGCCTGAGTACGGGCTTGGCCACCAGGGGACGTAAGGCTGGGTATTTCAAAAGACTATCAGGGTGTACCAAGCCGCACGCCATGATAGGTGAAAAATTACCAAGGGGAAGACATGTCCAAATTGGCTTGTGGTGCCAGCGACCGATGCATATAGATTAAGTGGGCTTTGCTGGTGGCAATCCACGTGCAAGTCCTTGCATTAAAATCAAAGTAGTCTAAGTTAACTAAATGAAGTGCCTTATGAATATGCTTGAAATGTAACACACCAAATGATAATGAGAAATTCATGCAAGTGAGTTAAATAACGTGCCTACGATGTACTAGAACCCGAGGCAGGGACACGCACTTGACATCGAAAAGTTCATATTGAATTATTGACTAACTTGGTTTACTTTGGACAGGGAAGGCCGGACGGTAAGTATAAGTAAGTCGTGCATGTATTTCCATGCGACACTTGAATTTGGCAACATGGGGTAGGTTATGAAATATGCCATAAAACTGATCCTAAGGAAAGATTAGAAAGACAATGAATGATAGACGGTGCACAAAAGTAAATGGAATGTGTTTGGTAATGATAGCATTGTGGGCGAGCTAGCCACCCCACCAGTGCATAACAATGTACTGATAACCCCACAGTCTGCTTGCAGGATGCAGGAGACGCCGACGGGTGCAGAGCTTTCCTCGAACGTGCTAAGGCACGGAGCTATCTCTGGAGCCTTGGAGCGTTGCAAGGAGCTGGAGCACCATATAGAGGACATAATGTATCGGAACATCACCATGAATTATTCCATGTTATAAGCCACTTGGCACGCCTTTTATGTTTCAGAGAGAGAGCTTGAGCGATTTGTAATATCGGCCTAGCGCCGCCTGTAAACTTCTTGAATATCAATAAATAACTTGAATTCGCTTCAACTTGTGTTCATTTACTTTCCGCTGCAAATGGGGACACTCTGTGCGACTCTGTGGCCTAGCTCAAATCGGCCGTTTCTGGACTTAGCCTTGCACGGGCGCAACCTAGGCCCGTGCGGCATCACGTCTTAGCAAGGACGATCGCTCCTGCGGGAGCGGGGCGTGACAGATTGGTATCAGAGCACGGTTTCACGTCCTTGGACTTCATTTCGATTTTCTCAGTTTTGAAAGCTCGGTTGGAAACAAAAGAAGTGTACGCTCTCTCTCGTTGTGCCTTGGGATGTTCCATACAATAAGTCTAATATTTTCAAAAGCTCGTACAAGTACTCGGTTGAACGGGATCGATAGGCAAAGGCCTTTGTGCCGAACCACGACATACTTGAGTTGGAAGGAACCGATGCTAAGAGTTAGCAAAATACAAGACGTGCTCGAATAACCTTACGCTGACAATAGCGAACGAATACACGAGACCGAAGTATAGTTTGAACGGGATGGTATGCACGTAGCCTTTTGGCTAAGTTGTGCCGAGTATCGCGCACCTAGACTTTATGGTGCAAACGAGTTGCGAGCGAGATTGACTATCACTCGGACGAGAATAAGGGAGACTTAGAACGTATGTTGATAGAGACGTTATTTGACCAACGCTAAAGCGAGCACGAGAGATGGTTCTTAAACTTTGAGGAATGGACGAACGCGCGATTGAATACATCGATTGGGAATCGAATGATCTTTTGAGGATTTGTAGAATGACTTGACTCCGAGTGGTGTATGTGATAGCTTCGAAGAAGGAAAAGAGCGAGTGTCGATGACTAGTCGAATGGCTCGAACCCTGAATGGTGTATGGACGTTATAGAAATTGTTCGAGCGAGACTAAAGGATTTACAAATAGAACGAGTACGTCGGCAAGCGATGATATCGTGCAAGCCTTAGAATGACTAACGCTTAGTTGGTTTCGACTTCGAGAGTCTCAAACGAGATATCGTTCGGACGAATTAAAGAATGCGTAGTACGAATCATGAAACGAACGGAGGTCTTGGTCGAGGAAACATAGAAGATCGTACATGCGATTTCAAATTTAGTTGAATGGATTGAAACTTGAGTTAAGATGAATTACTCATGGACGAGATCGGAAATAGCATGGTCGGAAGATAGCGTGCATAGGGAACGTTGATTTGAAGATACGAGAATGACTAAGGAATTGAAATTGATGTTGCTCGATGAAGAGTTAGCACGCGACAATATGAATTGAGGAAATTATGTTGCACGACTTGGAATTCGTTGCAAAAGGAAGATCGTCAGGTTATGTACATCATCAATGGTATTGAGGCGTATCAAAGATCGATGTACGATAACTCGGGGTTACTCTGATTCAATGAATGATAATCGTGTTAGAAGTTAGTGTTTTGAAGGATGCTATGTTGGAAATGAATGTTTGGAATGAGGAAGGAAAGTGACTTGGATGTTCGGTGATAACCACAACGACAACGATCTTGTCTTGTGCGAGCGCAACTCCAGCCTCGCACATGCGTCACGTCAAATTTGGGACGATCATTCTGCGTGAGCGTTGGCATGGTGATTCATGTCCAGCGGGGATGATCGAACTCGAAATACCTTGACATGGAAATTTTGATCGCTTTGACTTGTGGTTTGAAGCGAAGGCGAATTTTAGGATTGATCGGACGTATAATAGACGGCGAAGTAAAGTCAAGGATTGAATAGGCCCAATCCGCGTATCGAAAATGAGTAAGTCTAGACGCAACGCAAGAGTTACGTCCCGATGAGAACGATTATTCCGCGAGAATGTCGACATGGTGATTCATGTCCGCCGTGGATAATCTGACTTGCGTGAGATCGAGGCGTGACATATTGCAAGGTTAGACGACCTTGTGATCGACTACGTGAATTGGATAGGTGAACTGTATCAAAACATACTTGAAGAGATAGACTACGATAATTACTAGTGCGGACGCACGATATTAACATATCGAGGATTTGGTTGAGGATAACCTATCATAAGATGACTTTCCTAACGAGCTCGGACTTGGAGCAGAGAATGTGTGATGCGAATAGGGTGAACGTCGCTCGATGTTTAGAAATTTGAGCGAAACGAACTTGGGTAGAAACTCCCGTACAAACGAACAAATGGTTTGACCATAGGATTTGGGGCGAGCATCGTGCAACGACCTTGCACGATGAGCCACGGACTTGACTTGTAACTATGACCCTGTGAGATGACCTAGCGGATAGGCGGACGACCCTATGCTGAGTGATTGAACTTGTGCGATTGACCTTACAGTATCGTCTGGACGGACGATTGACTTGGGGCAACAAGACTTAGAGTAGGACGGGGAACTGGGAGTGTGCGTGAACGAAGACGAGATTGGCCCCAAACGACGAAAAAGATAGGAATGGATGATGCGCAAGTAAAGTTGGGATAACGAATTGAACCATTGATAGGAAGATGTACACGATAATAGTGCAATACTTGGTCTTGAAATCGGACGAAAATTACTTAGACTTGGTCGACCCCGCTAAAAAGAAATCATACTGATTTCGTGGACACGAACGCTTGAGAAGCGAATCGGGTCATCTCGATGACCGAGATAAACGAAAGTGAGTTGCCTCAGCCTACGACCCTCGTATTTGAAGAATTACAACGTGCCTCGTACGACCATTTCACTCCCATGACACGAAGAAATAGCAACCAAGTCGAAGAAACACGACGATTGAATAAGTTCCATCAAGTCTAAAATGAATGGACAGTCACTCAATAAAATTCACCAAACACATGCGACCTAAAACTTGGAAGGATAACCGAGCATGGTTCGATGCCATCGAACGGTAAAGCCATTCAATAGAATTGTCTAAGAAACACGACGACTGAGTTAAGGAACCATAGGATGACCTGCACTCAGGAAGTCTCGAGGACGAGACTTATTTTGAGTGGTGTATTATGTAACGACCCGCTCCGCCCTAGCGGAACGCCGATTCAAACGGCAAGTGCAACGACTCAAACGAGTCGTCGACCCGAAGAGTTGGCATCAACCTAATGAAGAATCGATGCAAGGCTTACATTGGCCCGTCAAGATGAATCCAGACTTAGACTTTCAAAGGCGCGCTCGGAGTATCGCTTGGCCGATACGAACATCGCTAAGGTGGGTGGCTCCGATGAACCCGTCTTTGCTTAGCCTAGACACATAACAATACAGACACAATCACGAGAATCGCTAGGCGATAACACCGCACATGCTAATAAATGACTCAACGCACCTAGCTAAGGGAATAATCCCATCTTGTATGCTTGTATAGAATATGGAAAGAAACTTGGAAAAATGTGAACTCTCGCACTGCGCCCCATGCTCGTGCTAAGGCACAAGCTTACGTTCAAGTCCCTTAGGCGTTCAAACAATGAAACAATGAATGGTTTACAACAATGAAATGGAAAGACTATCAACATAGTCGTTCCGAGTAGAGTTTAGCAACATTGAAAGACTATGGGACCGATGGGTCGCCAAGGTGGCTCCCGCACTGGGAGTTGCGTAATGCTTGAATGAATGAATCAACGAATGAATGAATGAATACGTGAATGAATCAATGAACGAACAAACAAGTGAAAGAAAGAAAGAAAAGAAAGAATACATGAAAGATGAGAAAGGAAAGAATGGTTAGCGACAGGTGTGACGGGCACGTGCAACGGGGCTCGCTACCCGCGCTGCACGGACGCCAACCTGGTCGATAACGCATTATGGCTAAGGGTTAGCCTACGACTCGGTGACAGCCGTTAAGTTAAAATGACAAAGAAAACGAAATGGTCGTGGACAATCCATTAGTATATGGGAGGTAGGAGATATAAGGGATTTCCAGCGGCACAGTCAAAGTGTGAAGGACGTGCCGGTCCGGACGAAAATCAAAATATGGCTTACGGGCTGCCTGAGTACGGGCTTGGCCACCAGGGGACGTAAGGCCGGGTATTTTAAAAGACTATCAGGGTGTACCAAGCCGCACGCCATGATAGGTGAGAAATTACCAAGGGGAAGACATGTCCAAATTGTCTTGTGGTGCCAGCGACCGATGCATATAGATTAAGTGGGCTTTGCTGGTGGCAATCCACGTGCAAGTATTTGTATTGAAATCAAAGTAGTCTAAGTTAACTAAATGAAGTGCCTTATGAATATGCTTGAAATGTAACACACCAAATGATAATGAGAAATTCATGCAAGTGAGTTAAATAATGTGCCTACGATGTGCTAGAACCTGAGGCAGGGACACGCACTTGACATCGAAAAGTTCATATTGAATTGTTGACTAACTTGGTTTACTTTGGACAGGGAAGGCCGGACGGTAAGTATGGGTAAGTCGTGCATGTATTTTCATGCGACACTTGAATTTGGCAACACGGGGTAGGTTATGAAATATGCCATGAAACTGATCCTAAGGCAAGATTAGAAAGACAATTTATGATAGACGGTGCACAAAAGTAAATGGAACGTGTTTGGTTATGATAGCATTGTGGGCGAGCTAGCCTCCCCACCAGTGCATAACAATGTACTGATAACCCCACAGTCTGCTTGCAGGATGCAGGAGACGCCGGCGGGTGCAGAGCTTCCCTCGAACGTGCTAAGGCACGGAGCTATCTCTGGAGCCTTGGAGCGTTGCAAGGAGCTGGAGCACCATATACAGGACATAATGTATCGGAACATCGCCATGAATCATTCCATGTTGTAAGCCACTTGGCACGCCTTTTATGTTTCAGAGAGAGAGCTTGAGCGATTTGTAATATCGGCCTAGCGCCGCCTGTAAACTTCTTGAATATCAATAAAGAACTTGAATTCGCTTCAACTTGTGTTCATTTACTTTCCGCTGCAAATGGGGACACTCTGCGCGACTCTGTGGCCTAGCTCAAATCGGCCGTTTCTGGACTTAGCCTTGCACGGGCGCAACCTAGGCCCGTGCGGTATCACGCCTTAGCGAGGACAATCGCTCCTGCGGGAGTGGGGCGTGACAGGAGCAACTCCATGTACTGGCTCCCCCATAACTGGATCCTCTGCGATATCTTCTGGAAACTGCTCGAAGCGAAATGACTCTAACTCAGGCAATTCTTCAGCCTCAGAAGGCGTCTCGGAATCCTGAGTGTTGGTCATGGTCTGATCCTCGACGAATACCTCGTCCATGTTTCTGTAGAGCTTTCTTTCTACTGGGTCGTAGAGTCTATAGCCAAACTCATCCCGACCGTAGCCGACAAAGATGTACTGCCTCGTCTTCGGCTAAAGTTTGGACCTCTCATCCTTCAGTACATGCACGAAGGCCTTACAACCAAACACTCGCAGGTGATTGTATGACGGCTCTTTGTCGTACCATACTTTGTCAGGCACATAACCCTGCAAAGGAGCACTAGGAGATAAATTAATAACATAAGCAGCTGTGAGAAGAGCCTCACCCCAATAACTGTCAGGCAAATTTGCTTCTGACAACAAGCACCGAATCCTCTCCATCAGTGTCCTATTCATGCGCTCCGCTACACCATTGAGCTAAGGTGTCTTGGCAGAGTCTTCTGGTGCCGTATCGCTTGCTCTCTGCAATAAGCATCAAAGTGACCAATGTATTCGTCGCCGTTGTCGGACCGAACACACAATAACTTCTTGTCCGTCTCTCTTTCAACAGAGGCCGGAAACTCTTTGAAAGTAGGTAGCACCTGATCCTTGGTCTTTAAGGCATAGATCCAAACCTTCCTGGAACAGTCATCAATAAAAGTTACAAAGTAAGAAGCACCACAAATAGATTTTACCTTCATAGGACCGCAAACATCCGAGTAAATCAACTCGAGCGACGCCGGCTTCCTTGAACTTGGGTGACTTTGGAAAGACACCCTATTTTGCTTTCCAGCTAAGCAGTGCGTGCACTTCTCCAACTTTGTAGACTTGAGCCCTGGAATCACCTTCATGTTCACCAAGTAGCTCATTCCCTTCTCGCTGATATGGCTAAGCCGCATGTACCACAACTCGGTAGATGCGTCAGAAACTGCGTTCACCTCTTGTGCCCCCTGTGCTCTCCCCTCCATATAGTAGAAATCGGACTTCTTGCTTCCTCTGGCAATCACCATCGAACCTCTTGGAAAGCTTCCACTGGCCATTCCCGAAGAGACGGAAGAATCCCTCGTCATCCAATCTTCCAACCGACACCAGGTTGAAACGGATATCAGGGACATGACGAACATCTTTGAGAACAAGAACTGCATCCGTCTTCGTCCTCAAATGTACATCTCCAATGGCAACCGCCTTCGACACATCTCCATTGCCCATCTTCAACACGCCACAGTCGCTTGTCGTGTAAGTGGCAAATAGTGCCATATTGTGAGATACGTGCGCTGAAGCCCCTGAGTCCACCAGCCAAGAATTGTCATTATAGGCGAGGTTTGTAATAACCTCATCACCTACGATGATCACATCGCCTCTATGTATCGAAGTCGTCGCTGTAGTGTTCTCATCTTGCTTCCCCTTGTCGTCATTCTTCTCTCTCTTCCAAGCAAAACAGTTTTGCTTGATGTGGCCTTTCTTTCCACAATGGTAACACTCCGAGTCCTCGTACCGACCCTTGGATTTTCTCCTGCTTTTGCCCCTTTTGCGGCTCTCTAAAACTAGTGCCTTTGAGTTGTGGGATGTGGATGAAGTGCCCTGAAAACGTCTCCGCATCTCTTCATTCAGCACCCCGCTCTTGGCAAACTCCAGACTGCCACGCCTTCTGGAGCAGAAGCGATCATAGATACTCGTACGGTCTCCTATGAGTCTGGCAATGTACACAGCAGCCATAGTCCCTGAACTTCGTCGTCGAACTTGACTTCCATCGAAGATAGCTGGTCAACCACGCCCTGGAAATCACTCAAGTGATCCGTAATAGACGCCCCATCTTTGTACCGCAGACCCATCATCGTCCGGATCAGGAATAACTTGTTTACCCCGGTCTTTTTCGCGTACAAAGATTCCAGCTTATCCCATAATGTCTTCGTGTGCTCAATATTCGCAACGTGGTTGTACACGTTCTCGTCAACGAACTGTCTGATATATCCACACACTTGTATGTGCTCGAATTTCCAGTCCTCCTCGGATTTATCAACTGGTCGCTCGGAAGCAAATATGGACAGATGCAGCTTCTTGACAAACAGTAAATCTTTCATCTTTCTCCACCAATAATGATAGTTGGTGCCTTTCAGGTTCACTATGCGCACCGGCTTCGCGTTCATCTCTCCTCTCTAGTTTTTCTGTCAACTCCTGACATCCTTCTGAATTCCAGAACCTGGCTCTGATACCACTTTGTTGGAAAAGAAGCACAGAAATATTTTTTCAAATTAGAGAGTACCTGCGAGAGAACCGAGCAATACAACGCACGAACCAAACACCAAATACAATTCACGCAGACACAGAGAATTTTTGACGTGAAAAATCCTTGCGGGAAAAAAAACCACGGGACGATCGGAGTCCAATCCTGAGAAGCCTTCACAATGAAATAAAGGAGTACACCCTCTACAAACTTCTCCCAGTCCAATACGGATCCCTACAACACTTGGAAGCAAGAATAATTGATTACAAGGCTACGAAGAACAAAGACGATGAGTAGAGATTATCCGAACACGATCCTCCTTCGAAAACGGTCTTCAACCCTCCTTCTTCTCTCCCAAAGTTGCAATGGCACTCTTGCCTCTTTTCTCTCTCTTGTGTGTGTTACGTATGTGATTAGGGTTAGAAAAAATTCATAATCCCGCAACAAAATCTGGACCGTAGGATACGATCCAACGGTGATTAAATCACCCTGAAATTCACTTCAGTCCGACAACACAAAGTTCGGGCAGAACTCTGTATTTTTGTCATAGAACCATTCTGGAACCAAGGGGGCAAAGTTCGGCCCGAACTCTGCTTGGGACAAAGTTCGGCCCGAACTCTGCCTCCCCTGTTCCAGTATGCCATATGTTGGCTCCCGAGTTTCTCCGTCGACTCCGAATGGCCTCGTCACCTCCCCGAGCTTCTCTGACACACAGACGGCACTCGTCGCACTCCGGGTTCTTTTCCACATAGGTTGGGAACCCGACCCACTCTAACAAGTTTTAGTTGATAACTCTGCAGTCTGTTGAATGCTCAAGGTTCACAGTATCGGTATCGGAATCCTATGAGTATTGGTATCGGCGATATCGGTAGTATCGGCGGTTTCGGATCGGAGTATCGAATTTTTTTGGTATCGGAAAACAAATAATTATTAATAAAGTTTTTACATTTAGAAACATATATTTTATACATTTAGGCATAATTTTAAGTATTTTTAGTGTTATTTCTTAGTAGTTTTGAAATTAAATGAAATAGTACTCATCCTTACCGATTGGTTTACATACAATAGATTGATTTGCTACTTTTACATGCTTTTATAACCTTATTATGCTTTAAACTCTTGCTGATTTGTCCTTTTCGTTTAATTTTTTTGCCGAATTGACCGGAAAAGAGACTCCCAATGTCGCTATCGGTCAGTATCGGGTATCAGTCGGTATCGGATCGGGACATGCCAAACCGTATCGGTATCGGCCGTATCGATCGGTGTTGACCGATACTTTAAACCATGGCTCAAACACTATTGGGTGTGCTTAACTTGAGTAAAGACATCGAAATTGGTGGAACTATTTATATCTTGATCAATAGGAATGCAAAATCTTTTTGTTTACTTTTCTGTTGGGGCCAAGTGCTCGCTGGAACGATGTGTCCTTTGTCACAAAGGCTTGAATCTTGTGGACTTCTAGACAAGAGCGACATCAACCTGAAATCTGAGAGTATAGTTAATGGATTAGTTAGTTTTCTTCTTATACTTTTTCAGTTACAAACCTTGGATCATGGTTTAAAGTATCGGCCGATACTGATCCGATACGGCCAATACTGATACGGTTTGGCATGTTCCGATCCGATACCGACCAATACCTGATACTGACCAATACCAACATTGGGGGTCTCTTTTCCGGTCAATACGGCAAAGAAAATTAAACGAAAAAGCCAAATCAGCAAAGGTTTAAAGCATAATAAGGTTGTAAAATCATATAAAAGAAGAAAATCAATCTATTGTATGTAAAGCAATCGGTAAGGGTGACTACTATTTCATTTAATTTCAAAACTACTAAGAAATAACACTGAAAATACTTAAAATTATGCCTAAATGTATAAAATATATGTTTTTAAATATAAATAATTTATTAATAATTATTTATTTTTCGATACCAAAAAAATCTGATACTCCGATCCGAAACCATCGATACTACCGATATCGCCATTCGCCGATACCAATACTCATAGGAATAGTCCGATACCGATTCCGATACCGATACTGTGAAACTTGCCTTGGATAGTAAAACTTCCTGAAGTTTTTACAAATGAATATTGTGAATTCAGCATATCACCTTGAAGTTGTTTTTTTTTTCTTTTGAAAACTAACTGGGTAAGTATTTAACCAGAAATAACTGATTAGTACTCAGTTAAATTCATTAATAATAACTGCAGTTCATTCAGAAACAAATACTACACCAAAATAGGGGACTATAACTAAAAGACTTCCCATAAACTAGAAACTATTATAGGTCCTTACATTTAATTATTACAGGCCACAAACCAGAACTACTACTGAACTATTAACAAAAACTACTGTTTAATGACTCCAAATTATCAAACTTTCTTCAAAATACTACATCTCCCTTTCTTCTTCAAAGTTGCTTTCAATGGTCTTGAATATTAACTCCAGCACCTAAAGATAAAACTATATAGGAAGAACTATGCATCTTAGGCAGCATCAACTTTTCCTTCTTATCTGGTAATAGACTAGACCGAGAGTTAGCAGCAATAACAATATTAAAATGAATTTGTTCAGCAGAATTAGATTCCTAATTAAAAAAATTGACCATTCCTTCTTTCCAAACCCACCAAATTAGAGATACCATAACTAAATCCCATGCTTTTTCTCATAGCTTTGGAAATATTATGCTCTCTCCAAGTCTCCCAACATTCTGCCAAAAACGAAGGAACACAAACAATGTGCCAAAATTTCGTAAAAAAAGGACCAAATATGAGAAACAAAACTACACTTAATAAAAATATGATAAGCACTTTCCTTATGATTGTTACAAAACACAAATATCATTGCAAGTAATATTTTTTCCACAAAATGTCACTAGTATGCAATTCATTCCAATGCATCAACCATAATAACAACTCCACCTTGATTGGAAAAAAAAAATTCTTAACCAATAAACTCTTGTTATGAGTTGAAAGTTCATAGTGGTCACTAAATTTCTGGAACTTGCTGTTTTGATCTTAGATTAGTTTTATTCTTCTCCCCCCATCAAGAAACTCGTGCAATTTTCTTTTGCAACTCCAGGAATCTTGTCCTTCTGTGAAAAACATTCTTCTTTTAGATTCTGAAGGAAATCGCGTGCAAATACTTTTCGAATGACTGGCCTACTCACAGTGCAAAGTTGGCTTTTGAGAGATCTGTATTCACTAAAACTCTAAAGACAAATGCACGCTCAGAAGGTAATACACATTCTATTCTCAAGATTATATATGTTCATGGGTGATTTTTTCTCTCTATGTAACTGATTAATAAACCATTAAAGTATGACCTAATTTCCTGGTGCATGATTTGTAATGTACTCATTAAAATTGAATTATGTTTACGATAATCAACATGTTCGCATGCAAACTACCTTAAAAGTTTGCAAGTCAATTGCAACCTTTCATATGGGAATTTTATTGCCATTTTCAGTGGAGATCACCATGTTCGACAGTTACACTGTAGTGTATAGGTTTGTCCAGGATCTGCACTTCTTTGTCACATCAAGCGATGATGAAAATGAACTCATCTTAGCAAATGTCCTTCAGGGCTTTTATGATGCGGTTGGACAGATCCTCAGGTCTGTTGCCATTACATCCTCTTTATTCCCCTTACTTTTATGATGATTTCCCCAATATCTTTGTACCTTTCTACCAGGAATGAAGTTGAGAAGAGAACTGCTCTTGAAAACTTGGACCTGATTCTTCTTTGTATTGATGAAACTATTGATGGAGGGTATGCATTAGCTAAAACTTCTGTATATATCTCACTTTATTTGTTAGGAATGTGAATTAGTAGCAAATTTGTATACTTTCTCGTGCAGACCCCTTCTATAGATAAGGCAGCAAATTGTAGTAAACTGAGTTAACATAAGATTTTAGTACAATGAGATCCATAAAACAAATTCCTCTATGGTTGGAATATTTCTCATATTTGTGCGTGGGTAATATTTGAAAAAAGAGAGTTAACAGGCTGTTCAGCCATTAATGTGTATCATGGTCTACAATGATGCGATACTGGCCTTTCTTCTTTTAATACAAGAGGCAGCCCAAGCAGATTGGGTCATATTTCATTATGTACAAATTAGAAAGTATGCAAATGCCAAATACAATGCTTGTGACTAAAGTAACTGAGAAATGCATCTGAAACATTCTTGACAAGTACAACATACAACTAGAATATAAAATATGTACATCCAGGTCCCTAAAAAAACTGCAAACTCGGAGGTAAAAAGAACAGGCAAGCAAGAAAAGATGGAGGACTGCATATTATATCTTTCTGGATATTAGGGTTTTAGCCCATGTGCCTCATGTTTTGTGCACAGTTAATTAATTCCGTAGACGTTTTTGTATTCAGTTTGTAGCGCTGACACCTAGAACTAGTTGGTTTCTTCATTAATTTAATGAAAATATTAGTTAAATACTAGGAGACAGAAGGCATCTCTCTAAAGTCATTGCCATTGGTACCAGTAACATGCACTTAAATTAAAGTTTGTGTCAAATATTTATAGGTTACATGTTTTATATGAATTTGTATTTTTTTATTTCCAAATCTGGAAACTTTGTTGATGTGCGTATATAATGGGGTTTTATGTAAAACTCATGGTGAAATAACATGCAACATTTGTTGTTGTAAGTGGTTTTCCAAATGCATTGTTTGGTTGCATCGAAAAGATGTAACGGGATTTTCAAATCCATTGTTTCAAATGATGTAATTATGATATTGTTTGCAACTTTCTTTACAGTAAATACAAATCCATTGTTTTGATGTGACTTGAGTGGAGAGGAAATGATAAGAAACGATTCAAATGGTGTGATAAATGTCGTCCTAAGTGGTGTTACGACCATTTTGACACATGTTGCGATAGTTGGGGGAATTGATGCAACATTTTCCCACCATTTTCATCATTTACATCAAACCAAACATCGAAAATGATGTAAATGGTGCAAAAGATGTTGCATGGATATGCATTTAGAACAAACCAAACACCTATGTAGTGGATTTTATTCTTTTAGTATATTTAAGTACCCTAATCATAGATATATGGGGTACACACCAATTAAAAGTGTAGTGATTAAGTGAAAGTTCAAGAATCCCTCCCAAATAAAGTTTTTCTATGAAATGAATCCTTACATAGCAATAGTAGTTTATTCAAACAAACCCTAAGGGCTAGGAAAATGTCCAATATGTAGAGTAGTATTATATTACCTATATCACTACAAGAAAATGTATTTTCAACGACATGAGCAATATGTAGCGCAAAGTTAGATTTGTGTCGCCAAAACGTTTTTGCGACATCTGGCTATGTCGCACATGTCGCTATAGCCTTGTCTCGGAAAGTCTTTGGCAAGGTAATCACTTTTAGCGACATCTTATTTTTTATTTAAAATAACTTTTGGCTACATGTATTTTGTGTGTCGCTGAATGATGATACATTAGCAACATAACACATGTCGCCAAAAGTCTAGTTCTTTATTTATTTTATTATTATAAAAATACTTCCTGCTACATAGTTTGATGTCGCGAAAACTAATATAGCCAAATATAAATACACTTTCTGCTACACAATTCGATGTCGCAAAAGCTAATGCAGCCAAATATAAATACACTTCTTGCTACACAATTGATGTCGCAAAAACTAATTTATATTTATTTATATTAAATTTTATTTTCGTTTATATTTTCCAACATGAATGTAAAAATCTTATTTTGAAAATAATTACAAACATTGAAATTTATATTCAAAGAATTTAAGAACAAAGAGCAACAAATTACCGTGAGCACAACATGATATCCAATATAATCTCTTCAAAATTCTCTTTATAAAATAATCCATAATGCAATATTTTAACAATTAACTTCAAGTAGCCCATTCATAAAGAAACGTATTTTATTACACATATTGTATTCAACTAGACAACTATAATGTATGTCTTCCCAAAAAATTGAATGCTATCCAAAAAATTAGCCTATAATCAATACATCTCATGATATGAATGTCTTCCCCGAAAATTAGCTTCTTGCTATGTGATCCTGCAAACAAAAAAAAAAAAAATGTAAGTAATATAAAGGAATTTCAAGTTCTTACAATACTACAACAACAAAAATCACAAAAGAAACCATATGTATGTATCATGAAACCAATCACAAAATTATTCAAACACAACTCTCATATCATATGCATATGCTGCCCATCTCCTAGCTAGCTAGCCATCTCCCAACCAGAATTGCCCTTCGAAACCCAGCTTCTCATTTAAATATTCCAACATGAATGCATGTACATCTTCCTTTACATAAAAGAAACCACATGTATGTATCATGCATATGTATGTATGTGCGTGTGTGTGTGTCAACTATAAGGACCATCTCTGCATCAATCCTCTGTATAACCAACCCCCAGTACTGCTGCTTTCTCTATCTAAGTTCAAAACTGCTTCTTCTCTTCCTCCTCCAAAATATAAATATTTACTACTATTCTCACTTCCTTACTTATCCATCTCTAGCTGCTGCTAGCCTCATAATTGAACAAGATTCTACAAGATGTATGTATGATCGATATGTCATGTGATAATGACTTGTGATCAATAGGAATTCATTAGTTTGTACTGTACATGTTTTTTTTTTCTTGTTAGATTTTGTATATATTTCAGTTTTTGAATGGCATTCTAATAGTGGATGGTATTTGTTATATAATACTGGAATTTTTGCAGAATGGACAACCTGGGTCGGAATAATCCATCAATTCTCAGAAATCCAGAGATTGGCATAATTCTACCACCACCAAGCACTAGTATATTCAAAATATTAACTATATAGCAAGTCAATGAAGTCGCATATATGGAAAAAGAAAATTTACTTCATTTAACCTGGGTGTCAAGGAGTATAAGCCGTGTCGTGTCGTGTCATATTGAAGACACCAACACTAGTTTGGCTCTGTTGAATAACCCCTGGAAAATGCGTCCAATAGAACCCGGATGGATGCTCCTATTTTAAACGACTATACATCTTTTGTTTCATACATAATTACTACATAACTTTGTATAAACAGAACTAAATATATGGCTCTGTTTAAATGATGAATATAATTATATACCTATCTGAGATGACTATGCCTATTATGTATAAAAACCACCAGAGAGTTGTAATATATATATATATATATATATATATATATATATATATAAACTTAGATGTCAAGTTAAATAAATGCTTGGCAAACCTTTACATGTAACATGGGGACATTGATTTGTTTAACCTTTACATGTAACATGGGGACATTGTCATGTGATAAATTTGTTTATCAAGCTTGGCATCACCAATTCAGTTTCTTAGAGGCATGGTTTTAGACCATTCATCTTAGTGGAACCTACAAAGATATACGATCAACACATGAATGTGGGAAATGGGCATGCACCCAAACCACATAATGTATACATGTGGGGCAGTTTTATATTAGAATACTTGAGATGGTTGCTCCAAGGTTGTATGCGCTTAAACTGCAACAGATACAATAGGGGAGTTTCACAATCAGTATTCTAAAAGGTGGCCTAGGCAAGAAAGGACTTGTATAATTTCATAAGGCTCCAAGAAAATTAAAAACTTGCTACCAATTTGCAACTAAATATCATGAACTTGCCCCAATTTGCAAGTTGTTGCACTAAACTATTATAATTAAAAACTTGCTACCCTATATTAACAACTATAACCTATAATATAGTTGTAAATTATATAAATTTAGGTAGTAACTTGCAAACTGGAAGGAATTCAAGGTATTTAATTGCAAATTAGCCTTTTCATAAACATCTATACCAAGGTTCACAGTATCGGTATCGGAATCGGTATCGGACTATTCCTACGAGTATTGGTATCAGCGATATCGGTAGTATCGGCAGTTTCGGATCGGAGGATCGGATTTTTTGGTATCGGAAAAAAAATAATTATTAATAATTATTTACATTTAAAAACATATTTTTTATACATTTAGGCATAATTTAAGTATTTCCAGTGTTATTTCGGAGTACTTTTGAAATTAAATAACATTGTAATCACCCTTAGCGATTGGTTTACATATAATAGATTGATTTTCTTCTTTTACATGTTTTTACAATCTTATTATGCTTTAAACCCTTGATGATTTGTCTTTTTCGTTTAATTTTATTTGCCGAATTGACCGGAAAAGAGACCCTCAATGTTGGTATCAGTTAGTATCGGGTATTGGTCGGTATGGGATCGGGACATGCCAAACCGTATTGGTATCGGCCGTATCGGTATCGGACGTATCGGATCGGTATCGGCCGATACTTTAAACCATGATCTATACAGAAACTAAAATCACATACATATTGTCTAAGCATGAAGGTTCATATTTACTTCCATCATGAAAGCAAGAGAGAGGCTCATATGCAAATTTGATCCATCACACTCGACAAATGGCTGCAGCTGAACTACCACACCATCATTGTGTGTGTGTGTATGTGTGTGTGTGCGCACGTAGAGACTAGAGGAAAGAGGGAATTGGAGGCAGAGTTTCACCTTGAATCCACATAATGCGGCTGATGATCCCCATTCACCACTCTCCCCTTCTGGTAAATGCCAACAGTCAAGCTACCTTGCCATTGTAAGAGGGAAGAGGAGGTAAAGAATAAATTAGCAAGTGTGCTATGGTTTATCCATTATCTGAAATATGCTGAGATTCTTATTATCGTTTCTTTTGCATATAGAGAAAGAGAGAAAAGAGGACAACAAGGATAAATAGGTGCCAAAGCAAGAACTAGTTCATTTTATCATTGTCAACCTCTTCCAGACCAATGGAAGGACATCAACGAGGTTGAACATAGAGGATTATCACCTACGTTGCACGGACATGAATATAATAAGACAGTAGTAATACAATGGCACAACAAAAATTTAAGTGTGCCCTAGTATATTTAGGCTAAGGTTCCTAATATTGGATATTATAACAAGACCAGTTGGGGGGTTCATTATATCGAAAGCTAGATATCAGGCAATATACTGGACATAGCAGAGGATATGACATCATGGTGATATAGGATAATCATTCACATCACATATGACATGTATGACAAAATTTCAGCATATTAAAAACATAATAGAATCAATATGTACTCTTTAATGTAATTTAGAACAAGGCTCTATCCACAAAGAGAGTTCAGATTTTGAAAGTAGATTAACTTACAAGGATTCTAATAGAGCAAGTTGGCCAATATTCCCACTTAGTGTACCTTTGATTCCTGCGTTTGGCAGTTTCCTGGAAACATAAAAGTGAACGAAAGGAAATAGAGCTACCAAGGAATCAGTCTAGTCTACAAATGACTATAAAACTATTGGCTATATAGATTTTGTTGGGAAACCAAGGAATCAGTCTAGTCTACAAATGATTATAAAACTAATAACTATATAGATTTTTGTTCGGCAACCAAGGAATCAGTCTAGTCTACAAATGACTATAAAACTATTGAAAATAGTTAATGGCTATAAAACTACAAATGCATATCAATGGAGATCTTACTGAATGCCCTTTTTATGTATCAGAGACCGAAGAGTAGAATTAGCCACTAATAATTTTTTCTTAGCCAGTGTCACTAATAAATTTTTTTCTGCCACCGATAAATTTTTCTGCCACTGATAAATTTTCTTAGCCATTGCCCTTTTGGTGTACCAGATATGACTATCAAAAGAACATTATCTCCGTATGGAATGGAAGCACTTACATGCCAAGTGATTTCAGCTTCAAGCCCATTATTTTTCATCCTATCAGGACCTTCTGATTGTTTTTAGATACCGAGTGGCAGATAGGAATTTGAAGTTCTCTACAGCTGCGTCATGTAAAAGAACTTCAATACATGTAAATTTTAGTCGGAAAGCATCATTTCTTTCTGAAGAGATGGCTATGAAGGAAATTTGGTCATGAAATGCTTCTAGAGATATTGCAAGGATAACCGTGTCAAGAAAATAGTTCGCCCAATTTTCTTAGAAAGAAATAGGTACAAAATGAAGAAAATTATCTCAATTGAAGGATGATCAAAATAAAAGAAATGGAGTTCTTTCATCTCCTATCCTCTTGTTTATTTCCTTTCCAACTCTTTCTATGTAGCTAGACACAGCCTAGTAGGATTTTTTTTGGGAAGACTACTTATGTAGTTCACGTGAAGCATCAAGACACTCATCTAAAGCAAGCAATTCCTACATGTAGTAAATAGGATATTGGCAACCAACACAAGAACGTCAGTGTAATTGACAATACTTAGTGCATTAGGTTAACTGAAATAAATGAACAGGAATTTAAGCACCTTCGAATTCTCGTAACATTTTTTCAAGGTCATCATTTACCAATATATGATCGAAAAGGTCTGGAGATGTCCCTTGATCAAGCTCAGCTTTTGCATTTCTCAGCCTCTTTTGAACATGTTCCTCAAATCTTTGTCCCCCTGTATAAAGTAAGAAACAAGTTAAACAACCTCAAGGAAATAGGAGATTTCAGAAGTTTTAAGATTTTTTTTTTCAAAATCTCTTGAATACCAAGAACGAAGGTGCTTCTGAAGCTCCTCAAAAGATGGGGCACAGACAAAGATAAATATTACTTCAAGAGAACTAGCCCTCACTAATCTAGCACCTTGAACATCTACTTCGAGAATACATCTCTACATTAATATTGAAGAGGATATTAAACTTAGTAATCATCTAATGCAAGCATGTGTCGTGCATAGAAGAATAGCAAAAGAATCTATCAGTATACCAATTTTTCTTAGCCGTGTTCTCTGAATATGACTATCAAAAGAACGACATAAAAAATAATACCAATATATCCCAATTCTTAGGAATTTTGAAAATCGCAACCCTAGAAAATTGGGAAACCCTAAGTAGTGGCTAGCTAATAAAATACCTGGGTTTGGCCCCGCGGATGAGATTGACGGCGTCGACTTGGGCTTGGAAGCAGGTGATGGAGTAGTCCTCGTTCCTCATCCACTCCGAGTTGGCGATACATGCCATCGTAGCCTTTGGTGGCGATGGTTAAAGAGAAAGAGAAAGATGAGGTCTTATGTTAAAAAAAAAATAATTTGTGTGTGTGAGAGAGGATGAATGCTGACGTTGAGAACTATGGTGGTGGTTGGAGAAATTAGGGTTTTGTCGAAGTCAATACTGATAGAGAAGGAGAATGAAGAGCAGGGGGAGGAGAATGAGAAAAAAAAAATTCCAAATAAGAGAGGGAGAGAGGGCTGAGCACTAATAAAAGGGTTTGACAGAGGGAAAGAATTTTGTGAAGGAAAAATGTGCTTCAGCCTTCAGGAATGAAAAAAAAAAAATAGAAACATATTTTTCAACAAAGACACATGTCGCTAAATGTATAGTATGGTTCTACGAGCCAAATATATAGTATTATTTTGTGACACACAAAATATGTCGCCATATGTATGGTATCGTTCTGCGATATGTTGATGTCGTGGTATATAGAGAGTTTTTGGCGGAAATAATATTCAATTTTCCGCTAGTAAAGTTTTTGGAGATTCTGCGACATATTAAAACTCATGTCGCCAATACATATAAAAAAATAGCTTTTGGAGACATAAAGACCCTATGTCGCTAAAACATGTTGCTAAAAATACAATTTCTTGTAGTGTATGTAAAAACGTGAAAATTATACATAGTTGTACTGGCTATCAAAGAATCAAGCTTTTGTGTCATACCATGAACACTACGAGAAAGTAATTGATTAAAGAATAACAAACAACACAAGAATTTCAGAAAAATCAATTTGGTTGTGTCGAGGAGATCTAAGCCTTTACTTATTAAGAAGATTAATGGAAAATTTTAGAGTGAAGTAGATGGGTCTCTACATATGATCTTTATTGACTAAGAAAAGATAATGTGGTTGGCTTTTGAGAAGAAAAAGTCTCTAGTACTTATATTGATATTATAAAGAATAATTGTGATGGACTTACCATTGAAGGAGATACAACATTTTCCATCATGGTCGTCTTACATCAAGGATTGACTTCAAGTCCTTATTTATTTGTGCTAGTTGTGGATGAAATTACTAGGCATGTTTAGAATGGAGTTCCATTTTGTATGTTTGTTGATGATATTGACTAGAAAAGGGTTAATTTCTGTAGAATTATGGAGATAAACTTTGGAATTTAAGGGTTGTATTGTACAATTAGGACTGAGAACAAAGTATACGAAATGTGACTTCAACCAAAGGTCAAAAAGAAATGAGGAAAGATACACATTGATGGACAAGAGAATCGACAAGAGAGAGCATGGAGTGATGACGACATTTAGGCCTCATTTGGTTCGTGTAATCATATCATTAGAAAAGGAAAGTCATTCATTTCCTATGTTTGGATGTCAAAGGAAAATATGAGGAAAGAAAAATGATTTCCATAGGAAAGAAAAATAGGAGGGAAAGTCGTTCCCCCTATCAAACCAAGGATTCACTTTTCCACTACAGGGAATTTACTTTTCCTTCTAATTTTATTGTCCTCTCCAAACACCGGAAAGAAGAATGGATGGAAATTCCAATTTTCCAAGGAAAGAAAATGAACAAGGAATTGATTTCCTTTCCTTTCCGCAAACCAAATGAGGCCTTAGGATCAATCACTCATGAGTGAGAAGGATGTTGTGTATAGAACTAAAACATGAAGGTTGAAATGGAGGACAGTAGAGAGAGTAAGAAGGATGTTGTGTATAGAACTAAAACATGAAAGTTGAAATGGAGGACAGCTTTTGTAGTGCTTTCTAGTCATAAGATAACATTGAAGTTCAAAGGAAAGTTCTACAACTATAAGATTGGACATGCTTTATTGATTGTAGTGGGAATTATTTAGAAAACACATCCAAATAATGAGTGTAACTAAAATGAGAATGCTAAGATGGACAAGTGGCAATACTCTCGAAGATAGGACAAGAATGATTGAATCCATCCGAAGTTGGAGGGTGACCCAATTGAGGATAAGATGGAGAAAAAAGCCTCAGGTGGTTTAGACATATGTAACATAAATCAATAGATGTACTGGTTAGGGAACAGTAAAATACTAGTCAAAAGAGGTGCTAGAACTAGTGGTTAGGCCTAAACGAACTTGAATTGAGTTGTAACAAAGGATAGATGTTTGTTAATGTTACAGAAGACATGGCCTTTAATATAATTGGCTGGAAAATTTTGATTCAACTAACCAATCCACTACAACAAAAAGGTCTATTAATAACGCTCGATAAGATGTATTGATGACGCCTGATACCTAAGCGTTATCAAAGTTCGAAATACCTTTTTTCTACGACGGTTTGAGCTAATTCTGAACTTTTTATAACGCTTATAAAACAAAGCGTTATTAATATTTTTAGAGCGGTGGCAAACTTGTAATATTTTGCAAACTTATTAATATTATAAGCGTTAAAAATACCTTCTTCTCCTTCTATTTTCCCTCTCCTCCTCCTCTTCCTCTTCCTCCGCTCCCATGCTCAGAATTAGGGTTCGGTCCAGCGTCCGATCCCCTCCGCCATGGACTCCGGCGGGGCCTCCGGCGCCATCTTCTCCGTCGACCCCCTCGGGAGAGGTCCGTCTTCTCCGCCAATAATTTTTCCTCTTCAGCCGCTATTGGAGGAAGCTCGAGGAAGACGAGGTCGTCCACTTCGCCTTCCCCCAGAATGACGCCAGGGAGAAGTTCGGCAGGTGAGCGCGAAGACGGCGGCCGCCACGTCCGAGATCGTTCGCTTCTCGACCAAAAGATCGGGAGAGGTCCGTCTACAAGCCCGACGTTCTTAGTTTTTCCATTTAGGTCAAGATTCGAACACACTGGTACTTTCCAAAATTTTACCACTGAATCAAATGCTCTAAACTAAGAATTTTTTTTGATGCTAGTACATCTCATACTATTCCAATGCATATATTAAAATTGGACTCGGTAACACCTCTTTTGGGTCAGTTGAGCTAGCAAAGATTAAATGTGATGCTCGAAGTTTCATATATTAGTTGTATAAAATTATCAATGTAGTGTCACTACTAGAAAACTCCAATTACCCTCTCATTTGGCATTGTTATCGCAATGCTTTTTTACAAGAGAGTGGAAGATGGAAAGGAAAAAAAAAAGGATATAAATTGAATTTCTATGATGGGTTGTCTTTCAAGTAAATGTTCTAAGCTTTTAGATGGGGATGTCTTATTCCTTTTCAGAAATTGACAAAAAGTACTTAAAAGGATTTTGGTTGGCTACTCCATATTAAGATGAGTTAGATAATACCTAAATTTGATACAATATAGAATTTCTAAGCTTTGACCAGATCATATTTTATAGCTCTACATGATGCCACCAGCTTCTTTTTCTTCGTATCCTCATGTGGTTGGCATCAGTTACTGATGTTGGATGGACAGCCTTACTTGCTCATGTGGTTGGCATCAGTTATTTGAGACTTTGTTGCTTGTTTCTTTCTTGAACCAATGTGAAGGCTATTCCTGGTTATGTGCTTCTTCGTTCTATTGAGGACTCCTTTGGAAATTTCAAGGGCACTAACCTAAAGTGCAGGTCAAATGTGTCTATATGCCTCTGGAAGAGGTTAATCTACACTGGTGAAATGTATTAAGTGTGTTCATGCAGAGACTCATGTACAGTTTATGTATATGTTTGTTGATTAGCTCTATGCTCTGTTGAGCAATTACTTGACTGCAAATATGCTCAAGTTCATGATTAACAAGTACTAGCATCACTTTTTTTCTTGGAGTTTATATATTGTTTTGATAATGGATTTAAAAGTTTACATAGTCCTATTCTGCAAGCAAGTTTTCTATTGCATAATATGGTGTTTTCTGATTGCTTCCCAGTAACTTCAGCTAGAGTTTAGCCATCTCCTGCATGTTGATCGAATAGCAGTCGCTCGTTGGTCCTGCAAATGCTTTCTGTGCTAGTATCAAGTTGAAGGCTTGTGTCGGGCGGGACGCATCCCAGAAGTTTCTTCTATTAGTTTTGGAGCACCAATACGTACAAACATAAGAACTAGTGGGTTGACAGATGCGATGGTGATGCCATCCTTACTGGAAACAGTAAGCATCTCAAATATGCTATTACAAGCAAATAACTTTCCTCCCTTCATGTAACTGTGTCTTATTGCTTCAGAAAACATGCAAGTTTCTCTAACCTACTGTAGTGGATCTGATACGAGTTTCATGTGATGTTCACAGGTAAAAAGTGGTGATCTTATATCATACGGGCTCATTCCAGAATTTATTGGACACTTTTCGAAACTTGTTAGTTTGTCAACTTTAAACTAGGGCCAACTTGTCCAAGTAACACCTTATTCGTAGTCTTTTTATTCTTGCCTTGGTGATCACTGATGATGTAGTTTCTTTTAAGTAACTTTAGCATTTTTTTTATTTTATTGCTTATTCCTTTGGTTGATTTAACAATATGACTCTAATTTTTTCCTTAGCTCGTCTTTTTGGTATTGAAGTTGGCTTGGTTACAGTTGAACTTACATAGCACA
The DNA here is from genome assembly GCA_029216955.1 of Iris pallida. Lineage (NCBI taxonomy): Eukaryota > Viridiplantae > Streptophyta > Magnoliopsida > Asparagales > Iridaceae > Iris > Iris pallida. Next base: position 68,941 of record JANAVB010018744.1, read on the forward strand.
CAAAGTATTGATGCCGACTAATTTACTATCCCATGCACGAAGTCCAATTGTTGTCACCTTACTTGCTTGGAGATCTTACGTACGTTGTAGTGTGTGGATCTCATTCTATTGATCTGTATATAATTAGGAAATTAACATGATTCCTATTTCAGGTCCTAACAGAGCCAAAAAATGCTTTTGGCAAGCAATGCAAAAAGTTGTTTGGTATGAACAATATGGGTGCGTACATCTCCATATTTGATGTCTTGCATTACAAAGTATTTCAGCCTCGGCACCAGCAAGGGCTGGATCATCCGCCACGATTTCGGCCTCGATGACTCCTTCGGTCCGTCCCAAAACCTAATATATATTCATATATGTTGTTTAACTCCTTTCTCTTGATATTTCATGATTAGATTTGATTTTTAGGCCTGACAATTATATGGACTGATTTGGTTGTCTTCTCTTTTTCTCAGGATTTCACTGGTGTTCCGGCTGTCGTTGATCTTTCATGATTATTGGTTATGTGGCCAAGTTTTGATGTGGACAATTTTGGTAGTTGTAAATATATATATGTATTTGGATATTCTATTTTGAGAATGTAATGAAGATGTTGATATGTACTCTATTTTGAGAAATGTAATAAAGATGGTGATATATAATGTTAAGTTTTTGGCATATAATATATAATGTGCAGTATAGAGCGTTATAAATATGCTAATTTGAATAGTATAAAGTGTTATAAATGTGCTGCATTGAGCCTATACATATTATCTATTCATAACGTTTTACAAAAGTCCTGAATTGTGCACTATATATTAAATATTCATAACGCTTTTATAGAACCTATTCATGACGGTTTTTTTATAACGCTTTTAAAAAACATTTATAACACCCGTTTTCATAACGGTTGTTTTGAAAAAAAAGCATCATGGTTTGTCATTAATGACGCTTTTTAGCCGTCATTAAAAGGGTTTTTTGTTGTAATGATCCCAAAAATTTGGAATATAGGCTTTGTTGTTGTTGGTCTTCTCCATAGATCTTGTGATGCAAGTTGTGTTGAACTCCAATCTTGGTCGTGTGAAGTTTTTCTCCCCCTTCCCTTCTTCCCTCCACCAAAACTTAGCCTACCATTGTTGGCTCCCCTATTTGTTGTTATTGTATAATGCACACTTCGAGTCCTTAAGCAGCCAAAAAACTGACTGCCAAGAGTCCCTAGTCCCCAGCCAACACTCATGTTGTCGCATCAGCTATCTTCCTATTTCCCACATCTAAAACCCTCTTTTCTGAAATTCTAGTTAACTCTTTTCTGAAATTGTGATATTGGAGGGTCATTTTTTATGTGGTTGTCATGCATCATATTGCGTCTTTGGGGTGTAATGGTCTGAATAGTGGATACTTTTTTTTGTGACTTGTAATCAACTTTCTGGTTGGTTGATATACTTGCCATTGTAGTTTCTTTCTTCAATTAAAACATATGTGAACGTGCGACAACTAGATTATCAGAACTATGGCTTGATGTTCAATTAAACTTTTCCTCAGAGGGACAATATAGCTTCATTATGTTATCTCCAATGATTTAGTCTCACGAATCCTTCATGTTCTTGTTTCTCCCTCGATGTAGGATCATCTTGGAAACAGATGCTAGCATCATTGCTGGAAAGGTTGCTACTAATTTCGACAATGGTTTCCTGTTGATTTCTGATCAGGTGTGTTTATTATATACTGGTTTTGCTCACCCTATGTTTGCTAATCACAGTTTCAGCCCTCCTAAAAATCTCTTGGTTTTGTTTCTCCTTGCCTCATTTCAGAACATTTCTCAAGCGCTGGCTACAACAAGAGAGCACTTTGCAAGATCTTTTCTCAAATAGTTTTATTGTTTTACTTTGGATTCTTTTTCAGCAGTAACTTTGTTTCTCATCTATCACTCTCTTTTCTCCAAATGTAATTGATGCACTTGAATATTGTTTCATTCTTTTAGCTCTCGACAGTAGCCTTTTTCTTCAATTAAAGTTTTCATATTTAAAGCTGTGAAAGTATTGCACAAAATCGTACTTGAACTAGCTTGTAAAACGGAATATGGACATCCATTTGAACCTATAGATTCATGTACTCTGAAAATTATTGAAGATATGATTAATGTCTCGCCTTGATTAAGTAGCTCAATGAGCATACCTTTCACGAAAATATTAGTTGTCAAAGAAAATTTAATAAAAAAGATGTGAATCGTTCGTAAGGACATGTGGGCCAAGCCATTGGCTGGACCTTCCGTGGTCCGGGTGGACCTAAATGACCAACACCTGACGAGGTAGAGGTAGTCGACTACCTAAGAACACCAACACACGACACACCTTCATTCAAGCAAACATTTCATTATAGGGAGACATTCCTAGATGAACCTGAATTTATTTGCAAACTAGACTTCTAGAGCTTCGTTTCGTATAAATACACTTATAACGTATTAGGGCTAGCTTAGAGAGTGGACGAGCTAGACAACTGTCATAGGTTCCTAAATAGGCAAGATTTTCAAACATGGCACAATGTTACTTACTAGTCCAGTCAGCGCAATGAGAAGGTCCAAACATGCTCTAGATCCACTTAAGTAGTACTATGTAGTTATGACTTTAGTAGAAATGAGATCCAAAGAGGACTTGTATCCACTTATACATAGTAAGCTTTAGTGACCAAAATGACAATAACAAGATCTAAACCGTTGGTCAAGAAATGCATTGAGAGAGTAACTACCACTAGGCAAACTAATTTACTTATTTTTTTTCCAAATGTTGTTTAGAAATAAATACAGTTATTTCCTATGTTTCATGAGTATTACAGCTTTACAGAGACTATCCCTATTCCGAAAATAATTACACTAACTGCCCCTCACATTTATAAATTTTATAAAATATATGGGTGGTCAGGGTTATAAGTTTCTATAGAAAATATAAACTATAGAGGTGGTCCTGTAATTAGTTTCAAAGTAGGGATAATTTCTGTAATAAGTGTAAGACATAGGGGTAGTTAATGCAATTGCCAATTTTTTATTATTATTGTAATAGTTACCGTCTTTTTGTCTCCAAATAATCTTGTTTTTATTTACCATGTTTTAGTAAAGTTACTCAACTAATTTACTTTTTTATTGTCTTTTTATTTGTTTTTGTTTTTATTTTTGAGAAGATTTTATTTGTTAAATTATTTGAAAAAATTGGTATCAGAGAAAAAAAAAAATCCGTAAATTTTGTTTAGGAAAATTGCATATTTTTCATTTACCAGTTCAAATGGCCTCATTTTGAAACCTCGTCTTGTCTGATTTAGATGTTGTTGCTTGGTTGAAAGTGGAACAAAACTTTGGTGAAAACCCGTATCTACGTTATTCTTGGTCACTGATGTGTTAAAAGAAAGAAATTGGAAGTATGAAATTTTATTTAGTATGCAGTTACTCGTGTAACATTGTCTAATGGCTTTCCTAAAACTACAAGATTCAATTGAGAACATTACCAGCAGGCTCAAATTTTACAGGGCTAAGCAGGAAATAGAAAACTCACTCTGTTACTTATACTTTGATTTCTTTGTAATTCTTCCAACCTCTTAATCCAGGTTTTTATATTGTTTGGGCCACAGTATTTTGATTACTTCACTATTTACTCATCCACATGAACATACACCACCCAACTAAGCGCAAATAGAACAAGAAAATACAGTTATACGTAAATCATGTTAGTGCCGGGGCACAATTTTTCGATGGAAAACTGAGAATATGAAACAATTGTAAAAATAATATTCCAACGCGACACTTCTAGGAAGGTTGCGCAAGTATAACGAAGATCTAAAAAGATATCGTTATGATATTACGAGAATCTAAAAAGATTTCGTAATCAACAGCAATCGATCGTAGTACTTCTAAAAAGAAGATACAATCAGAATTACTGGAAGCAACGAAGAAGGTGACTGGCGAAAGATGAAAGAAGGCCTGCTGGGGTGAATGATCACCGTTGCTCAAAGCTTTATTCGCCCTACACGAACAGCTTCCAGGAACCAGCAAGTTCGTCGGAGAACTTGGAACACTTCTGCTCTTCTGACTCCTCGGACGGATACGAACTCCCGTGCAAAAGCAACGCTGGTGCGGCGCTTATCCTCTCTCTCTCGAAGGCTACTGGAAGATCAGAACTGTGTTAAAGAACACTTCTGAATACATTGTTTACTTGTGCTAAACAACACTCGTAAACTTTTTGTGGTGGCTTCTCTTTCTATTCTTTTTTTGAGCCTTGAGAGAAAGGATGCCTTATATAGGCCCTGCAACAACTGGTCGGTTGCCACAAAGTTAGGGACGTGGTAATAACCACCCCGAACATGTAGCAACCGCACGTTCTGCTGCCAACTGCGCACACCCAGCGCTCCTTGCACTCTGCGCGACAGAGCGCGCACTGCACAACCCGAACGCAACTAAAGCGCACTAGCGACGTGCAAAGTGCGCCAACAAAACGCCACATTACGCCTCATGAGCCCGAGTCCGAGTCGCTAAGCCCCTACGGGGCTTAGCTCCCATGGAAATAAATTTTCCAAGAGCAAAAAGCATGAATGCTTTAATTGTTGATTTTAGCCTTTTTTCCATTAGAAAAATAACCCCACATGGCAAACTCATGTGCACCTCCACACCACATGTGCATCTCCAATAATAGCAAAGCTAATATATAGAGATACAAACTCTTTGGCCTATCCGATGTGGGACTAAACTTTCTAAAGGAAAGGCCAAAACTCCAACAAATCATTCCACTAGAACATTATGACAAAGGAATATGAACATACACACACCACCCAACTAAGCGCAAATAGAACCAGAAAATACAGTTATACGTAAATTATTCCACTAGAACATTATGACAAAAGAATATGAACAGCAAGCCCAGGTACTCCATAATTAGGAACTCTAAGTCTCCTATTACTTCCAAGAACTGTCCATATACTTCCGAGAACATCCCATATACTCCAGAGCCTTCATCACCTAATAGTAGCCAAATCTCCAGGAACATAAAGAGCAATGTTTGCCTCTGATATGATAAGAAAGCAAGTTCAACTAGAAATAATCCCCTTGCTCGCGTACAACTGTATTAAGTAATGCACAAAAGGCTAGATAAAGGTTTGCAGTATAAAGTTTGAAAAGGAAAGGGTAAACAACATGAAACAAACAATATTCAATATTTTATCAAGCCCAAGCTCTTGAGCCAGGGAAGAATCTCTTCCAGCCCTTCATTCATGCTTCTAGGACTGTATCCCAGCTCTTCTCTGGCCTTCCGGCAGGAATATGCCCACTGATGCTTCAGGACCCAAACAGTCTGCAGCAGACAATAACACAATCAAATCATTAAGGTTTCAGTGACATTCAACTAAATCCATAAACACGAAGCGAAAAGGAAGTGCAGAAGAGAGAAAAAATCGTGCACCGGATAACTGATAGTCGGAACCGTTCCTGTGATTCGAGCAAAGAAGACGGATATCCAACCATAAATTTCTATCAACCACAGGGGAATATGGAACCAAGGTCTCCTTGTTTTTGTTATCAAGGCTGCATCATTGAAAACATCCACAAAAGATACATTTTCTCCTGTGAGCAAGTATCTTTCGCCCATACGTCCTTTGTGCAGTGCTGCTACATGTCCCTTCACTACATCTTCAACATGGCAAAGTGATACCTTATCCTTACCATCGCCGATATACCCTGGTAATCGCCCGTTGAAACGTTCAATCAACTGGAAGGAACCAAATTTTTTTTAGATAGCATAGTTTGAAAGAAACAAATATTTTGGGGCCAGAAGGAAATAAATTAGTATGGCAAATATTACATGAGACAGATGTTTCAAACTATTAAGTGGATCCTAGAATTTACTCAATGAATTTAAGCTTTACATACTAATTAATGACAATGTTATATATATATATATATATATATATATATATATATATATATATATATAAGCCAATGACCCCTAGCCTAGTGGTAGTAGTGACTGGTGAGGCATGCGGCCCAAGTGGTCAGGACTCAGAAGATCGATTCCCGGTGGGATCGTTCGACACAATTACCATTTCCAAAAAAATAATATATATATATATATATATATATATATGGAAACGGATCGGGATACCCGCCCGCGGAGCCCCGCCGAAGCCCCGCCCCCCCCTGCACCATCGGATCGCGCGGGGCCCGCGTGGGGCCCGCCCCCACCCGCGCGATCCAACGGCCAAGGGGGGCGGGGGCTTCGGCGGGGCTCCAAGGGCGGGGCTCCCGATCCGCTCCCTATATATATATATATATATATATATATATATATATATATATATATATATGACCTCTAGCCTAGTGGTTAAGAGAGATGCATGCAGCCCGAGTGGTCAGGAGATCGATTCCCGGTGGGAGCGTTCGTCACAATTACCTTCTTTCAATATATATATATATATATATATATATTGTATCTCATTTCTGGTTGAGCTCTGGGGGTGACAATGAAGTTGGTAATTTAGTCTCACATCGGATAGGAGGTGGGATCATGAGATGTAGATAATTGAAATTGGTTCAGGCCTTACATGAGAATTCTCTTTTAAGGCATATGGGCCCAATTCAATATCGCACCTCATGGACCAACTCCGGTTCGGGTCACACCGCGTTCCCAACAAGTGGTATCAGCACCCATGGTTACGGGGTTGGTTTGGACGGCTCTAATTGGTTCGAAACAGATGGTGCTGAACGTTCAAGTGTATACACGGATACGAGCTCTCTTCTCAAGTTGGAGTTGGAGACAACTACACGGATTGGCTTCAAAGGTAGGTTTGATGCGTCCAAGGTGGAGCAAGACGTTGTGGTTGGCACACAATGGTGTGGATGGACGTGTCGGTTTGGTTCTGTGGTTGAAGGGATCAAGATGACAATATGTTGGATCTCCTGGGTGCTCGGCTGGTGGGAATGAACAAAAAATATAGCAGGGGTGCTAAGGTTGTTCGGCTGGCGAGAACGAACAAAAATGTAGCTGGGGTGCTAAAGGTTGTTCGGCTAACGGGAACGAGCAAAGATGTAGCATGGGTGCTAAGGTTGTTTGGCCAGCAAAAACGAGCTGAGGTGGAGTTTGTTGGATTGTATCTCGTTTCCGGTTGAGCTCTCAAATAGGGGGTGAACATGGAGTTGGTAATTTAGCCCCACATTGCAACAACCCGCCCCGAAGGCCCGGATCCGGCCCGCCTGCCCGCACTTGGTCTGTATCCAGCCCGTCTGGCTGCCCACTTTAATTTTCCACCACTTGGAAATTAAAGTGCTTCCCCCAAGGCTTGAACACAAGACCTCTTGGGGGGGGGGGGGGGGGGGGGGGGGGGGGGGGGGGACTCCCACCTTAGCCACTTGGTGCTTGTCATATATATATATATATATATATATATATATATATATATATATATATATATATATATATATATATATATAAACCTCCTAGCTCAAGTGGCAGGAGATGGAGACACTAATATCCATCCCAAGCCGGGCGGTTTGATCCCCGGGGGAGCTAATTGTGGATTTATCTCAAGACAGGCCCGCGTGGAATCCTGTGGGGTGCTAACTTACTAACTGAATTAAAAAAAAAATATAACTTTCACTTCTTGACAATGCTTAACTAGGCATTTGCCAAAGGTACTATGCTATGTGGTGTTCCGAGAAAAGTAAAGCTCATTACAAAAACCTGAGGGTTAAAAGAGGGATAAATTTAGCAGTGAGTTGCAGGTCTAGATTCTAGAATTACACGGATGATGGAGAGTAAGGAGACCTACAAACAAAAGGTACTAAGCAGATTAACAAGAGTCATATTTCATGTTTTGAACAGCGGCTATATTTTCTCCGAGCCAGGAGGTAGTAAAGTTCAAATTAAAATAGTACTTACTATGCGTGCAACAGCATTTCCAGCTGTCATTTTTCCAGGACCATAAATGACTCCAGGGTAAAGAAGGATGATCGGTAGTCCTTCACTTGCAGCATGTAGAGCAACTGCATCAGCAATAGCTTTTGACTTCTCATATTCTGTGCAGAAGAATTTTCCCTGATGAACCTGCAGTAGTGAACTATAAACAACGGAAGCACGACTGGAAACAAAGGCACCTGCCAAGAACTTAGAGGTCTCATTTAAGAATGTTAAGATTTACTGGTTAGCAATTGAAAACAGAAGGAATATATTACTTATTATTCCCAAGGTGAGTAAGAAGTTGATGAAGAAACAACAGGAATGCCCCAATTTATTCCAAAAAGGATTGCAAAACAAGATCTTAGCTTGGAAGTGGTTAATCGCTGAATAAATTCCCTACAAAACATAATTAGTATATAAAAGCTGACAGAGAGCTGGCAACAGGAGAGTAGTTGCATGGAGATAATTTTCTTTCGCAAAGCTGGTAAATAAATTAGACAGAGACCGGATACGAGATACAAAATTGTAGAATGGAATAAAATAGATGATATTTTTATTGAAGAGAGACTACATATATATAGGAGAGGCTAGCTTCCTCTCCTATTACTTTAAGCAATGTGGGACTAAAGCCCAATAACTAATAACTCTAATATAACACTTAACACCCTCCCTCAAGCTGGAGCATAGATGTCAATCATGCCCAGCTTGTTACATAAAAATTGAACCCGGGGACCCAGAAGAGACTTTGTGAAGATATCAGCTATCTGGTCGCCGGTCCGCACATGTTGAAACTTTATCACTCATTTTGTATATTTATCACGAACAAAATGAATGTCAATTTCAATATGCTTCGTCCGTTCATGAAATACTGGATTGGTGGCAATGTGAATAGCAGATTGGTTATCACACCATAGGTCTGCCACTTGAGATCCTGCGTCTTCTCCCAGTTCTTGTAGGAGATGCTTCATATATAATATCTCTGACGTGCCATGAGCAATAACTCGATATTCTGCTTCCGAACTTGAGCGTGCTATCACACTTTGTTTCTTGCTTTTCCATGATACTAGATTTCCGCCAACAAATACTGAGTAGCCAGATGTAGACCGTCTATCTATCAAACTTGTCCCCCAGTCAGCATCAGTAAAACACTCAATGCGAGTGTGTCCATTATTCTCCATTCGAATTCCTTTTCCTGGATTCTTTACTAGATAACACAAAATTCTGAGAACTGCCTGCCAGTGTGGAACTCTTGGAGAAGCCATGAATCTACTTGCGACGCTTACTGCAAAAGAAATATCCAAACGCGTCATGACTAGGGGTGTGCATCGGTCGGTGGTTGACCTATTTGGTCCCAACCGAAGTCGAACCGAAGTTAATCGGTTTGAAAATAACAAAACCAAACCAAACCAACCAAATGGTCGATTCGGTTTTGAAACCAACCGACTTGGTTCGGTTCGGATCGATTCGACTTGGTCGGTTTTGATCACATAAAAAATGGATTATATGCTTTTTTTTGTGTACCTCAGTCAACTTGCATTTTGCAACAGTAAATACAATTCAGCAGCTTCAATTCAACTTGCGCTTTGCAGGTGGAGAAAAATGCCAATTATATATATATAAATTCGTATACATTCAACCAAAAGTCCCTTTCATGTGTACAAGAGCAATTAGAAAAGAATAGGAGCCGCCAGCACTCCTCTTTGAGACTAAAGAGAGAGCTCTTTCAACTTCAACTTGATAAATGGCTATGATGTGAATAAATGAACCAAACCGGTATAATACAACCCAATGAATCCATACCCAACTGGCCAACCCTAACTATTTAACAATAATTTGGTTTGGTTCGGTTCGGTTTAGACGATTTTTGGCATAACCAAATCGTGAACCGAACCGAACCAATCGGTTTTGAAAAAATTGAAGCCGAACCAAACCAACCGAACCATCGGTTCGGTTTAAAACCAATCGGTTCGGTTTGGCTTGGTTCGATTTGGTCGGTTTGATTTAATTGTGCACAGCCCTAGTCATGACTGCTAAGTAGTTGAGTTTTCCAACCACTCGACGATACTGATCTGGATTGGTTATCAGGACCCCTTCGTCTGGAAGTAATTTTGCCCCTGGATCCATAGGTGAGTTTGCTCCCTTTGCTTGCATCATGCCTGCATCATTTAGTATATCCAGTACATATTTTTTTTGAGACATTACAATGTCCCGCTTACCCCATGTGACTTCAATGTCCAAGAAATAGTTCAAGGATCCCATATCCTTGGTTTGAAATTGTTCTCCAAGAAACTTCTTGAGACTTGCAATACCCTGGCTGTCATCTCCCGTGATTACAATATCATTAACGTAGACACCAAGAAGTATTCTTCCAGCAGATGTGTGTCGATAGAAGATTGAATGGTCCTTCGACTGACACATTCCAAATTGAGTAACCACCTGTGTAAATCTACCAAACTATACACGAGGTGATTGTTTCAGGCCATAGAGGGCCTTCCTTAGACGACACACCTTACCCTCCCTTGCAACGAACCCGGGAGGTTGCATCACATATACTTCTTCATCAAGATCCTGGGGGAGGAAAGCATTCTTTATATCGAGTTAAAGTAAAGGCCAGTCATAGCGAATGGCCAAGGTCATGAGGACACGAACGGACGTCATTTTGGCCACAGGAGAAAAAGTCTCGAAGCAATCCTCACCATAGGTTTGAGAGTAACCTTTGGCCACCAGACGAGCTTTCAATCGGTCAAGAGTGCCATCTGGTTTTACCTTAATCGTGAACACCCATTTGCAGTCGACTGCCTGTTTACCATGAGGTAGATCGACTAAGTCCCAGGTATGATTCTCCTGGAGAGCCTTCATCTCCTCGTGCATAGCAGCACGCCAACCAGGATGTCGGAGACCCACCTCAGCGGTCTTGGGGATCTGAATCCCATCAATAGTAGCTACCAGAGACTGAGTGTGACTGGTAAGTCCTTTGTAATTGTTAACATACAAGGGATGATCTCGACATGCACGACGAGGACGTTCTAGAGGCGGAATCGCCGGAGCTGCTGGCGGAATTGGTGGAGCTGCTGGAGGGACAGATGGAGGCAGCTCACTGGAGCCGGAGCTGCTGGTGGAACCAGAGGAGCAAGATTCTGTGGTTGATGTCGGTAATGGCTGAATCGGTGTATGTGGACCATCATCCTGGGAGACTGGCTCGGTAAGGGAGGGCACCCGTACGGGAGGTTGTTGTGTTTGAGGAGGAAACAATAAAAAAAATTCTTCGGGATAGATCATGGGAGCCGGACCTGTTGATTGGAGGAACGAAGAAAATTTTGTTTCGACAAAGGTAACATTTCGAGTGAAAAATATCGCTTTAAGACAGGAGAGAAACACCGATACCCTTTCTGATCTTTAGGATACCCAAGAAAAATACATTGTATAGCCTTAGGATCCAATTTAGAAAGGGTTGGTCGGGTATCCCGAACATAGCATAAGCAACCAAAGATGCGGGGAGGCAGAGGAAACGGCTCTCTTCCAGGAAAGAGCCTAGAGAAGGGAGTGCTACCATTGAGAACTGACGACGGCATGCGATTAATAAGATAACAAGCTGTAAGGACCGCATCCGACCAAAATCTCTTGGGAGTACGTGCTTGAAACATAAGAGCACGTGTTGTTTCCAATAAATGACGATTCTTGCGTTCGGCTACACCATTTTGTTATGGTGTGTACGCACAAGAGGTTTGGTGGATAATGCCGTTGCTGGCCATATGTTTATCAAGATCACGAGATAAATACTCACGACCATTGTCACTCCGAAAGGTTTTGATTGGAAGACCAAATTGTGTAGTTATCTCGGCATGAAAGTTACACCAGATGTTAAATAATTCAGCGTGACTTTTCATTAAATAAATAAAAGTGACACGTGAGTAATCATCGACAAACGTGACAAAGTACTTAAAATCTATTACAGATTCAGTCGGACAAGGTCCCCATATATCAGAATGTACCAACTCAAAAGGAGCGGTTGCAAGATTATTTGGACTCACCGGATAAGAAATCCGATGATGCTTAGCTAAACTACATGGCTCACAATGAAAAGAAGAGGGAATAGCTAAAGATGGGTACATTTTCTGGAGAACTGGAGATGACGGATAACCTAACTGACAATGTAACTCGATCGGATCAAGTTTCATGCTTGCACAAACAACAAAAGGAGTTGCGTCAAACATGTACAAGCCTCCAGCCACATGCCCCTTACCAATAGTCTTTCCAGTTGTCAGGTCCTGAAAAACACAATTATCAGAAAAAAAAAGTTACAGAGCAATGATGTTCACGAGTAAGTTGACTGATAGAAAGTAAATTGAACGGGTTCCCAGGAGTAAGTAGAACAGAGGTAAGTGACAGTCCGGGAGAAAGAGTGGCACTTCTACGGCCGCGGACTGCCAGAGAACCGCCATTGGCAATAGTAATGCCAGAAGCACGACGGACAGGTACATAATCATGTATCATACCTGCGTCACCAGTCATGTGTGAGGATGCACCAGAGTCAATTATTCACTGCTTGGATTTTACGATGTATGCTGCGGAATATCCGGCTGTGGAACCAGACGTTGATGCTTCACCACGACGTTGAGCCTGGAACTCAAAAAATTCCGCGTAAGAATCGTCGCTCATCTGAACCGAACGAACGCTATTATCAGTAGCATCCGAAGTAATATTGGCAACAGGAGCTTTAGGGCACTGCCACTGGAAACGTCCCTGTTGGCCACAGTGGAAGCATATTCGTAGTCGCCCCCCATCACGACCACCATTGCTGCGTCCGCCATCGCGACCATAAGTCCGACCACCTCGTCGTCCACCACGTCCACCACGAACACCAGGACGAGCAGCGCTACCAAGGGCAGATCGATCAGCAGGAGTATCTCCCGGAGTGGTCTCAACCACCTTTGCGGCCCGAAGAACACAGAAGTGGGCCTCCATCAAAGATGGAACATCAGAACCAGCAATAATCTGGGATTGAGCCGAGTCCGCATCAGGACGGAGAGATGCAAGATATGCCATAACATGAAGCTGCTCGCGTTGAGCCCGAGCTTCATTGATATCCGACGTCAGAGGAAGAATACGATCAATTTCATCCACCATAGCCTTGAAGGATCGGAAGTGGTCCTTATGAGACTTGTCTCCTTGAGTTGCTCGGTAAACGCCAACAACCGAGTCGTATATGCGAGACAAGTCGCATTTTCCATCAAACGCCGTTGCTAGGACCTCCCATAGCTCCTTGACCGTGTCCGTATTTTGAACCATGTCCTCGACGGACGGTTCTATGGAGTTCATCAATTGTGTAAACAGTCGACTATCATCCGTCTCCCACTGTTCAAATGTGGGATCAGTCGTCGCCGGAGGGCTGTCAGTCAAATGTTTAGATAGCCGCATCCCACGAAGTATTTTCTCAACTTTCTTCCGCCATGTTGAGTAACCATCTGGACCGTCCAATCGACGGTCGACAAGTCGAGTCGAAGAGATCGTCGTGTCAGTGCTCGTCGTGTTGCTGACACCGTTACCATCATCTGCCTTCGAATCTGTCATCCTGAAATGGAAGCAACCGTCGCGAGTTCTTTCCAACCCCAAAAATTACACCAACTTTACGAATATGCTATAAACGTGATCAACATCTCGCGCACATATAAAGTGAACACGTCAGGACACAGAAGAAAACACGATCATTCTCTGTGTAGATTTGGATGTGAAGATTAGGGTAGGAAAAACATTTGTTAAGTCCAAACGACTTAATCTAGGAATAAAGCATTGGACCACTGATTTTTTTCTTTCTTTTTTTTGTTTGTTTTGTTAAACTAGGGTTCGGAGGGTGTGTGGTGGCTGATGGAAAATGTTAGGATTTTGAGCCATCATGTGTGAACCGGGTGTCTGCACAGTAGATCCGGGGCGTGGGGGGTCCGGGTGTCTTCGCCGCAGATCCGGAGTGTGGGGGAGCCGGGTGTCTGCACAGCAGATCCGGGAAGGGGGAGGAAACCGGGGGTCTGCACAGCAGATCCGGGCAGGGGGTGCTGGATCAGGGGGGTGGGGGGTCGGCGGAGGGAGGGGCAGTAGTGGGGTCGACGAAGCGGGGGCAGAGGGGGGGGTCGGCGAACAGCAGGGGGGTCGACGAAGGGGGTGCAGTAGGGGGGTTGGCGAATAGCAGGGGGTGCTGGATGGGGGGGGGGGGGTCGACGAAGGGGGGGGGGGGCAGTAGAGGGGGTCGGCGAACAGCAGGGGGCAGTAGGGGGGGTCGGCGAACAGCAGGGGGGTCGGCGAAGGGGGGGGGGAAATTTTTGTTGTGAATTTTTTTTTTCTTCCTTCTATGGCTCTGATACCATGTAGAATGGAATAAAATAGATGATATTTTTATTGAAGAGAGACTACATATATATAGGAGAGGCTAGCCTCCTCTCCTATTACTCTAAGCAATATGGGACTAAAGCCCAATAACTAATAACTCTAATATAACACTTAACAAAAATAAACTAACAAAAGAGCAAAATACATAGCAGAGCTGAGGCAATACTTTCAAAAGAGAACCCATAAAGATTAGTTACCAAATAGGCAAATAGTTTCACAATAACAACAAATTATTCAACTAGAATTTTAGATGTTAAAATCGATTAGCAATTAGTACTTTAAAAAGGTGCTAGGGAATAGTTCAACTTAATCAGTTAAAGTGGTTTGATCCTTTTGCCATGCAAGTGGTAACATTCAAATTGGACAGTGTATTAATTAGACATAATACCAAGGTTTTAAGTATTCAACAAAACCTATAAGTTTCAGCCATTTAGGATGAGAATTGGAGTGTCCGAAACTACTGAAAACAACCAAGTCAGAACCAACGAAACCCCTTGAAACTGACAGAACAGATACTCATAAGGGTTCAAAACAGAGATATTTAACCTTGCATAATACACAGCTCAATAAGTCTCAATATCATTAATTCAAAAGTGCATGTCATTGGTTGAGCCGATGAATATAAATGTAAATTTTGAGTACTATAAAAAACGAAAAGTAAAAGAAATGTAGAAATGAGAAACGATCTCAATAGTAGCAGCAAAGCATTACCTGAGGGAATCATGATCATGTAGCAAACAAGCCGGTTACCCTCCGGAGTTCCTCTTTAATATTCAGTGAGCTATAGTTTTGTTGATTGGCATATACATTAAAGAGGTTGAAGGTTTTAGTTGATGAGGCAGGTCCAAAGTGGTCAAGGAGGATACCATTTGATTTATTAGGCAGAGAGGATTTTTATTTTCAGAATTGAAAGAGGGACAAAAAGGGAAGCATGTGACAACCTAGATAAGAGAATATTAGGACTTCTATGTGCTAATTCGCCTTGCCTCTTCTCTTGATCAATACAGGGGTTTCTCTTGCATAATGGAACCACGAGGAATGCATATAGTAGATGTTTATTTCAATTGTTATATCACAAATCAACATAAAGTCTTTTTTTACCAGTATTCATGTTTGTGCAACCCATACAAAGAGTAGTTGCATTTCCTCTAGTTTGTTGAAGGGCCACTACATATCTACAATGTTAGTATTTTTGTTATCAGTGAGTACTGAGGAGCAAAAGTGTAGATATTGTTGCTACAAGAGTCAAGATTAAATATTGGACAACTCAATGGTTGAGACATTTGGTAGGAAAATGGACTTCGAAACCAAAGGAGCATAATAAAGTAAGTGTCCCTTATTCTTACTAAGAAAATGTTGCTATAAGTGGTTATCTGGCTGACATTGTTGACTGATCATGAATCCCTAAAGGCTCTTTACATACTATTGTATTATGTTGCACGGGCATGAAAGAATGGTGTTCGTATGTGTATCATATTCGTACGATGCATCCACGTTTGTATTTGTGCAAGATATATCACTATATTATACATATTTGAAAAATGTCGATATTTCGTACCCGTATTGTGTCCTTATCCATATTTGTGCCCATATTTCATACAAATATACTAATACATATGGATGTCATTTTGGCACAAATCCCATCTCTCCTTAAAGGCTCTAATTTCTCTCACTACACCATCTAGGATCAAGTGTGCTAAGTAGCTGCACACCGACAATTATTTCAGCATATGCAAAAAATGGGGGATGAGTTTGGAGTTTTCGAGATGAAATTTGAACAACATATATGCCTTAAATTTTGTAGTTGGAATGATGCCAAAATGACCTCCACATTTACATTAATATATAAAGCGCCTTTAAGAAGTTATGATCAACCAACAATGTCATCCACACATCCACTTGTAGCAACATTTTCTTATTGAGAATAAAGGATAGTTACTTTACAATATCTTTTGGATTTTGAATTTCATTTCCGTACCAAACGTCTCAACCATTGAGTTGTCCAACCTTAGATCTTGACTCTTATAGCAACAATATTGCAGTTTTGTTGCTTACTATTCGCTGCTACACAAACGCTAGCATGCTAGATATTGTACTTGCCGGTCTCCTAAGAAGAAAGGTTCATCCAATTGATAGGGGCTTACTGCTTGATAATCATTTGAAGTACACGAGAATCACTCGTCCATCTTAACTCCTCTAACTTGGCTTGTTAATCTGTCCACTTGCATATAAATATGACAACTTCCATTTTTTTTCAGAACATTGCAACTAAATAATATCAAGCATAGCATCACAATAAGTTACATCTTCAGAAATTTGGCTTTTCTCCTTAGTACTTGCAGACCTCCAGATTATATTAGATAGAGCGCCTCAACTAGTCGAAACTTTCTTGTTTCCCCCTCGATCTTCATTATGAAATTTATACGGATTGTATGAGATGCTTATATCTTGTTCCACATCTCTTCAACCTTGTCATACAACCTGATTTCCTTTGCCACATTATCTCTTTGTAAAATTCAAGTTATTGACCTGATCATATTATATTATTAAATTTTTAATGTTTTAAAAAATGATCATAGATCATCAATCGATGAGATAATACATCATCTTGACACATGTTTATAAACTAATAAAGCATAGTCATCCTCACTTTTATTATCATTATCGCCACCAATATCCAGATAAATAACAACATTTTAAGAGGAATCTGCTGTTATTAACTCCATTTCTCAAGCTTAGTCGTCTGGTATGGTTCATAATTGTTGTTTCTGGCACATATGCCACAATCCAATAAATGTATGCCATAATCCAATAGATGCCATCAATAGCATTCACATTGTTCTCCATACTTGTGCAGCCGTATGGTTCACTTTGAGAGTACATAAATCATATATGTATCCTTTGAAGGTAAGGCCTCCTCCACATTAAAACAAAAAGTTCAGAGAGTTCATTTTAATGACAGCAAGCCAAGATTCTTAACGCTTGCAAATGATAAGTTACGCCTCCAGAAACTAGATGTTTCTCTCTAGCGCCTACAAAGCTTTAGGTTCTGCAATTACAAGAGACCCATTATTTCTTAGTCCCCCTCCCAATCTTGCCGTGGAACATCTTCATATGGCATCCGTTGAGTGATCAATATATGAGACTTAGTTAGATAGTCACCACTATAGTTGGTAGCATGTGCCCTTTGAAACACCTGATTGTATCCTAAAGCTTGTAGATAATGACTGCTTTGACATCCTAACCTGGTACGATAAACATACCATATTTGTTCCATGATTGGGAATCGGTCAGAACCCAACATAACTACATATCATCAAAAGTGTCTAACTACATAGTCAGCGGCCAACTTTGATCATGTTTCTGCAGCTATAAAGTGTGACCATAACTTGCAATGGAGTGCTCTACTTCCAGTTACGCAGTAATTGGAAGCACTCGGTAATTGCAAGATACATAAGCATATATGGACATTTTGAGTTCATTTTGGGGAAGATGACTATTACAGGCTCCAACAGTGGACAAGTGGAAGTATGTTGAAATTGGACCCAGCTGGAACCGATTTCTTGAGCCAATCCAAGTGAGTCCACGGATGGGCACCCTTATGAGTGCAATAGTTGGGTCTCACCCGATCTAGAGTTAGTTGGTTCCCTTACCATTGGATGATTATAAGCCTATATCCCACTTGTGTGTTTAGGGTAACTAGTAAGGGATGATATCTCTCTGCTGATGGCAAGGAATTGATGCAAGGCTTTTAAGTATCGCCTCGCTTCAAGTATTCATATGAGAGATATCTAGACACAAGGCATTTAAGTATCGCCTTCCTTCCTCTCCCATGATATTCTCCTCAAAGTACAAGGCTTGCTGGTGGTGTACTTGTGGGGTTTTTTCGGGACAACTCTCTGTAGTTCCCTTCTACCATTGATTTAATCGTGGGAGCAGGATACATGAGTATGATATGTGGGATATAGGAGCGAAACATAGGAGCATGGTCGTGGGCTTTGCTTGTATGGTTACCTAGATACGTCAACAGAGTTGGGTTTATCACGCAGCATAGTTTTTCAATCAAAGTAGCTAGCTGACAGGACAGTTGGCTAATTAATTTGCAGGGTCATTCAATTGTTTGGCTCCAAATAATTTACTTAACTAAATGCAGGGATGTGACCTTGGGTCAAGAGGCATCATACAACCATTATAGGATGTCAAATCTCTCTAATATTGGTATATATTGGGTTACTTTTAGTGTGAAACCGAATAGGCCAATCAATTCATTAATGCCTGATTTATCTTGGTAGAGAATAAATGTTGCAACTTTTGCAGTATAGAGGAGAACAACTGTTGGAGTTTGGCCTTTTTTATTGGAAAGTTTAGTCCCACATCGGCTAGGTCAAAGGAGTTGTATCTCTATATAACAGCTATGCTTGTTTAGAGATGCACATGTGGTGTGGAGGTGCACATGGGTGTGCCATGTGGGGATATTTTTTTAATGAAAAAAAGGCTAAATCAACAATGAAAGCATTCATGCTTTTTGCTCTTGGAAAATTAATTTCCATTGGAGCTAAGCCCCGTAGGGGCTTAGCGACTCGAACTCGGACTCAGGCTCATGGGCTCATGAGGCGTTTTGTTGGCGCACTTTGCACTTAGCACGTCAGCATCGTCGCTAGGCGCATAGTGCGCTTAAGTTGCGCTCGTTGCGTGAGCCACTTGCACAGCCGATCGTGCTGCCCAGTGGCGCACCAGTGGGCGCTGCCAGTTGGCGCGCGGTGCGCAAGTGGCGCAGTGTGCGCTAGTGGCGCAAGTTGCGCGTGTTGCGTTGGGTGCGCAAAGTGCGCTAGTGCGCGTTGAGCGGCTATGCGCGCATTGTGCAAGTGACGCAGATGGCGCGCGCTGTGCGCCCTTTGGCTCAGATCGTGTCTGTGCACGATTGAGCAGTTACAGCATGTTCGGGACGGTTTCTTCCCATATCCCGAACATGTTGCTAACTGGGCGGTTACAGAGCGAGGCTATATAAGCTTCTCTGCTCTCTCTCTCAAGATACAAGTTTAGAATTCACATAGGCAGAAGTGTTTTTTAGCACCATTTCTTACGTGTTTCCACAGAGGTTTGAGAGAGAAGAGAAGCAGTGCATCAGCGCCACTTAGCGCAGGAGTCCGTGCGCCTTCCGAGGGGTCAGAAGAGCAGTGTTCCAAAGTTCTCCGTCGAACTTGCTGGTTCCTGGAAGCTGTTCGTGTGGGACGAATTAAGCTTTGAGCAACGGCGATCATTTACCCCTGCAGGCTGTTCTTCCATCTTTCGCATATCATCCAAGTTGTTGCTGCCTATAGCAATTCGCTTAGTATCTTCTTTTTAGAAGTACTATTGTCGTTTGCTACTGTTACGAAATCTTTTTAGATTTTCGTAACTCAGAATCCTCCAAGGATCTCTGTTGCGCACCTTCTTTAAAGTGTTGCGTTGAAAAATTATTTTTACAATTGTTTCATTTTCTCAGTTTTCCATCGAAATTTGTGCCCCAGCTCTAACAATCTCAAAGCTTAATTGCTACGATAGAAAACTTTCGTGCTTCGCTAGTCAATCCTAACTTCTCTAAGTTAGAACAATTTGATGGTGAGCACTATCAAATCTGGAAAAGAAAGGTTTTCCTTAATATTCAGTTCTCTAATGTTGATCATGTGCTATTTGAGGAGGAACCTACTGTTCCAGAAACTGGATCTGCAGCCGCAATCTCTGCTGCTACTAAGAACCAGGCCAAGTGGAGAAGGGACAATAGCATTTGTAGGTTTATGGTCCTAAATGCTATGGAAGATTCCCTTGTCGAATCTTATTCAAAGAAGACTGTTGCCAGAGAGATTTGGGAGTCTCTGGAGAAACTGTACGAAGATGATAAGAACCGGAGCAAGATATTTCTTGTTGAGAAATATCACAAGTAGTTCTTTGAGGACAAAAAGCCAATGCTGCCGCAGGTGAAGGAGTTCCTGAAACTGCGACAGAAGTTGGAAGACGAGGCGATGTCCCTCCCCGACAAGTTTGTTGTTGGAGGAATCGTTTCGAAGCTCCCTGCTAGGTGGAGCAAGTTCTATGCAAACATGCATAGGAAGAAGTTGGAGCTCAGTCTCGACGATCTCCTGCAGGAAATCTACGTTGAGGAACAGATAAGGGCTCAACTGAAGGTGGACGCACTGTCCAAGCAATTGGCTAACGCCAATCTGGTTCATACCAGGGAACCAAGGGAAAAGCATACGACTTCCCATAGCAAGAAGAAGGACTCTAACAATCTGAACGTGAAGGGGACTTCCTTCAAGCAAAAGAAGGCAAAGTCTCAGATGCCTTGTTTCAAGTGTGGCAAGAAGGGCCACTTTAAGAATGAATGTAAAGCAAAGACCAAGCAATCAGAGCAAGGAGAGCCTAACAAGGTATCTATGATCACTGACGTTGTTGCTATGATTGCGCAGGTCGATGCGGTGGAGGCTGACTCTGACTGGTGGGTAGACACTGGAGCCACCTGCCATGTCTGCTCCAGCAAGGAGTGGTTCACCACGTATACACCAACTTCTGAAGTGGTTATGGTGGCGAACCAGACACAAGCTGAAGTGCTCGGGATCGGGACGGTGGTTTTGAAGCTGACTTCGGAAAAGTCTCTGACTCTTCAAGGTGTGAAGCATGTACCTGCTATCGCAAAGAACCTGGTCTCGAAAGGCCTACTCTGCAATGCAGGTCTCAGGATGGACATCAATGCTGGCCAGATGGTGATGTCTATTAAGAGAACATATTTCGGAAAAGCTTTTTGTACCGAATGAATGTTCAAAATTCAGGTTGTAAATCAGTCCAGTATAATTAATGCAATCACTCCTTCTGCTTATACTCTTGAGTTGTGGCATTATAGGCTAGGACATGTTCATTGTAAACGAATAAACAGAATGTCTAGTCTAGGACTTATCTCCAAATGTGGGGGTAAGGTAGAGAAATGTGAAGTTTGTGCTCAAACGAAGATCACAAGAAAACCCTTTCTTCGGGTTAATCGAAGTACAGATCTTCTGGAGTTGGTACACTCTGATATCTGTGACTTCAAACAATTCTCTACAAAGGCCGGGATGAAGTATTTCATAACCTTCATCGATGACTTCTCAAAGTATGCGTTCGTCTACTTGCTGAAGGCGAAAGACGAAGCATTCGAGAAGTTCAAGGAGTTCAGGGCCGAAGCTGAACGGCAGACTAGACAACAACTCAAGAGAATAAGAAGTGATCGAGGTGGAGAATACAGGTCTCATGAATTCGCATCGTTCTGCAAAGAACATGAAATTGTCAATGAAACTACGGCTCCGTACTCTCCTCAATCAAACGGAGTAGCAGAGAGGAAGAGCAGAACGTTGACAGAAATAATTAACTCAATGCTGTTGACTGCGGGTCTTCCAAAGTGCTACTAGGGAGAAGCTGCATTGACGGCCACTTTTATTCTGAATAGAGTGCCTCATGCAACTTCAGACGTTACTCCTCATGAACTCTGGCTCAAGGTCAGACCTAACTTGAATGTCATTCGAGTATGGGGGTGTCTGGCATATGTCAAGCTTCCAGATCTGAAGATTCAGAAGCTTGGGACAAGGACTACAAAGACGATCTTCTTAGGTTATGCCGAGAAGAGTGATGCTCGAAAATTTCTTGATATTGAGTCAAATCATATCATTGAATCTCACGACGCAGAATATTTTGAAGATAAATTTGCAAGGCACAAGAATATTGTTCTTGCGGATATTTCGGAGAACAATAAGGGTGCACAAGAAACTGAAGTTTTCAATGAAGTAGTCTAAGAAGATGTTGTTGTTGAAACAACGGTTGAACCAGAACTAGCTGAGCCGTCAGCTAAACGTGTGAGGAGGCCGAAGGACTTCGGAAATGACTGTCACCTATCATGTGAAAGCAGATCCGCTTACCTATGATGAGGCGATGAAGACCTGAGACGCGATTTTCTGGAAGGAGGCGATTGACAATGAAATTGATTCCATCACCTCAAATAATACTTGGGTGTTGGTTGATCTTCCTGAAGGAGCGAAACCCATCGGATGCAAATGGATATTCAAGAAGAAGATGAAAGCAGACGGAACTATTGACAAGTTCAAGGCTAGGTTGGTAGCCAAGGGATTTTTCAGAAGCAGGAGATCGACTACTTTGACACGTATGCTCCAGTAGCCCGGATGACCACCATCAGAATGTTAATTGCTCTCGCAGCAATACATAAGATGGTGATACATCAGATGGATGTGAAAACGACTTTCCTAAATGGTGAGCTGACCGAAGAGATATACATGCAACAGCCAGAGAGATTTGTCGTTAAGGGTCTTGAAGACAAAGTCTGCATGTTGGTAAAATCCTTGTACGTTCTTCAACAGGCTTCCAAGATGTGGCATGAAAAATTTGACAAAGTTATAAGGTCAAATGGCTACATGGTCAGCGAGACGGACAAGTGTGTTTACACAAAGTTCGCTGATGGAAGAGGTGTGATCGTTTGTCTGTACGTGGACGACATGCTTATCCTAGGTACGGATATGGGTTGTGTCACAGAGACAAAGAAGTTCATCTCGAGCAAGTTCAGTATGAAGGACTTGGGGGAAGCTGATGTGATCTTAGGGATCAAGATCATCCGGACAGACACTGGACTAGCGCTGTCACAGTCTCATTATATTGAGAAGATGATCACACGTTACAGGTATCAGGATCTTCCAGGGATCGATATGCCTTACAGGTGTGATCTAAAGTTGAAACCTAATTCAGGAAAAAGCGTCAGGCAGCTGGAGTATGCAAGCGTAATCGAGAGTTTGATGTATGCTACTACAGCCACAAGGCCTGACATAGCTTTTTGTCGTGGGAATGCTGAGTCGTTTCACGAGCAACCCAGGCATTGAGCACTAGAAAGCTATGAAACGGGTTATGAGATATTTCAAGAAGACTCAGACATATGCACTGTACTACAGCGGAGATCCGCCGGTAGTGGAAGGCTTCAGTGATGCCAGCTGGTGCTCAGAGGTGGAGAGCGAGAGGTCTATAGGTAGATTCATTTTCACAATGGGTGGAGCTGCTATATCGTGGAAATCGAAGAAGCATACTATGCTCTCACGGTCATCTATGAAATCTGAATTCTTTGCACTTGATACCACAGTCGAGGAAACAGAATGGCTTCGGGAGCTCATGTATGATCTTCCAATGGTTGGGGCACAAATACCGACAATACCGATATACTGCGACAACCATGCGACTGCGGCGGTGGCATCTAATGACCTCTTCAATAGGAAGAAAAGGACTGTGCGGTTGAAGCACAGGACAGTACACGATCTTATCAAGAGAGGTGTAATTGCAGTGATTGATGTTCGGAGTCAGAAAAACCTGGCGGATCCGTTCACCAAGGGCCTCAAGCGCCAGCTGGTCAATGACACAGCAAGTAAAATGGACTTGAAGGCATTCTGATATTGTATTATTGCAATACTACCATAAAGTTTTATGCTATTAGTTCAAAGAGAAATCTACTAGGCATCTAGCTTTTGGTTCAAGGGAGGACCATTAATCGGAAGAATATCAGAAATGGTGGGTACATGTCCTATTGGGCATGAAGAGGCTACGAACCTACAACCATTGTTGTCTACTATTGTTTTCATCGAAAAACGGATCCTGTGGAAAGGTTGGCTTAAACGCCTTAATGAGTTCTTAAGCAGAGTGAATGTCTGGTGTGCTTTACAGGAAGCACGGTAGCGCAGTACTACATGGAGTGAAACTCCATGCTACTGTGGGGTGACTCCACCATGAGGTTCCGGAAAGGGATAATGTCTCGACTTTGCGAGCCAAGTCACAGCGGAGTAGCACCGCAAATAGGCAGGTAGCCTAATGCTGTATGTTAAAATAAAGAGGGGTGTAGTCAGCACTACAAAGAGGAGGAGTTCCTCATGTTACAGTGGCACGACACCACGATGAGGTACCCAGATAGGGGTAAAGCCTCGGCCTTGTAAGCCATGTCGTTGCGACGTAATACCGCAAGGGAGCCTAAGGCTTCATGCTGGGTAGTATGGCACTACAAATAGGCGATGTCCTCATGCTACAGTAGTATGACACTACGATGAGGTTTCCGGTACGAGATAAGGCCTCGGCTTTAGGCCATGTCATAGCGACATAGCACCGCAAGGGAAGCGCAAAGCGCTTCATGCCATGTCTCTTTAATAAAGAACTCACCTATAGTGTATGGACAAAGAGATATCAGGCCGTCTCTTGAGGGTAAACTTGTAGACGCCCAAAATTATACACTGAAACCAGACTGGCACAGGACCTTTAATGTGTAGCCAAAAGCACATGTAACTACATTATATGAGAGAAGAATTTCAGCTATGGTACATAATTCAAGGCTTAGTCCATTCTTGTATTATAGTCTGTTATTTGACCCATGCGGGAAGATTCAAGTCGTCAGCGACATCTCTCCTAATGCATGATGGACAGTTACTGTGGAGAACACTCAAATCCATATATAGAGATATGTGAGGGATTATTGGAGTTTGGCCTTTTTTATTGGAAAATTTAGTCCCACATCGGCTAGGCCAAAGGAGTTGTATCTCTATATAATAGCTATGCTTGTTTAGAGATGCACATATGGTGTGGAGGTGCACATGGGTGTGCCATGTGGGAGTATTTTTCTAATAGAAAAAAGGCTAAATCAACAATAAAAGCATTCATGTTTTTTGCTCTTGGGAAATTAATTTTCATTGGAGCTAAGCCCCGTAGGACTTAGCTACTCGTATTCGGACTCGGACTCATGAGACGTAATGTGGCGTTTTGTTGGCACACTTTGCACTTAGCATGTCAGCATCATCGCTAGGCGCATAGTGGGCTTAAGTTGTTCTCGTTGTGCGAGCCACTTGCGCAGCCGATCGCGCTGTCAAATTGCGCGGCCAAGTGACGCGCCAAGTTGTACGGCCCAGAGGCGTGTCCAGTTGCGCAACCCAGTGGCGCGCCAGCAGGCGCTGCCAGTTAGCGCGTGGTTAGCGCAGGTTGCAGGGGGCGGTGCGCAAGTGGCGCAGTGTGCGCTAGTGGCGCAAGTTGCGCGTGTTGTGCAAGGTGCGTAGGGTGCGCGCTGGAGCGGCTGGCGCAGATGGCGCGCGCTGTGCGCCCTTTGGCTCATATCGTGTCTGTTCACGATTGAGCAGTTACAGCATGTTCGGGACGGTTTTTTTCCCACATCCCGAACATGTTGCTAACTGGACGGTTACAGAGCGAGGCTATATAAGCTTCTCTGCTCTCTCTCTCTCTCTCTCAAGATACAAGTTCAGAATGCACATAGACAGAAGTGTTTTTTAGCACCATTCCTTACGTA
This sequence comes from Iris pallida, assembly GCA_029216955.1. Taxonomy (NCBI): domain Eukaryota; kingdom Viridiplantae; phylum Streptophyta; class Magnoliopsida; order Asparagales; family Iridaceae; genus Iris; species Iris pallida. Next base: position 94,567 of record JANAVB010018744.1, read on the forward strand.
TTTTCACAAAGGTTTGAGAGAGAAGAGAAGCAGTGCATCAGCGCCACTTAGCGCAGGAGTCATTGCGCCTTCCGAGGAGTCAGAAGAGCAGAGTGTTCCAAAGTTCTCCGTCGAACTTGCTGGTTCCTGGAAGCTGTTCGTGTGGGACGAATTATGCTTTGAGCAACGGTGATCATTCACCCCAGCAGGCTGTTCTTCCATCTTTCGCCTGTCATCCAAGTTGCTGCTGCCTATAGCAATTCGCTTAGTATCTTCTTTTTAGAAGTACTACTGTCGTTTGCTACTGTTACGAAATCTTTTTAGATTTTCGTAACTCAGAATCCTCCAAGGATCTCTGTTGCGCACATTCTTTGAAGCATTGCGTTGAAATATTGTTTTTACAATTGTTTTATTTTCTCAGTTTTCCATCGAAAATTGTGCCCCGGCTCTAACAACAACCTCCCTCTTAAGAAAGAATGATAATTGACTTGGCTTCCGTCATTTAATCTTTCTTCATTTTTTTTCCCAATAGCTAAATTTGTGAAATTAATCAAATGTGAAAGAGAAGACACCACTGACAAATCAAATTTACCTGTTCTTCATCTGCAACATATCCGTCGGTGGATCCGAGAGCAAAAAAGGACGATGTATAAATTATCTTCTCCACCGACTTGGTCTTTTTGCAAGCTTCCAACACATTTTTCAAGCCTCCGACATTGACCTGACGAAAGGAAGAAACCGATGCTTATTGATTATAACATTGTCATCCCATGATGCAAATTTAGTGGTAATATAGTTATTCAAGAAATTCAAATTTGACTTGTAAGGTAGGGAGTTGACTTGTAACATTTTTCAAGCTTCCAACACATTTTTCATCCCATTTTTCAAGCCTCCGACAATCAAGACTCTTTATAAAGAGTAGGGTAGAGATAAGTTCAGGTCGAGATTGGATATTCCGGGGGAGTTGACTTGTAAGGAAATAACAAACAAAAATAGAATTAGATTTGGGGGAGGAAGGGACTCACGGAGAGGAAGCGGGAGGGATCGGGGAGCCACGGTTCGACGACGGCGGCAGTGTGGAAGACAACATCGCAGCCGGAGGAGGCCGCGAGGAGGGAGGGGAGGTCGGTGACGTCGCCGTAGGCCAGCTCGAAGGAAGAGGACGTGGAGGAGAGGGGAAGGGAGCCGAGGTCGCTGCTGCGGCGGACGAAGGCACGGACGGAGTGCCCGTCCGCCAGCAGCGCACGGCACAGGCTGCCTCCGAGGTAGCCTGAAGCCCCGGTCACCAACACCACCTTCTTCTCCTTCATCATCCCTATCTATCCCTGGCTGGATACTAGAGACACTTTTTTCTTAAAGTGTGTGTCGACTTAAAACAGGAAAATTTGCATTTTAAGGTCTCCTTGACGGTTAAGAGAGTTAAAAGGAAAAGTTAAGGGAGGAGAAATAATAATGGGGTGCGCACCCCACCACCTACTGAACACAAAATTTTGAATTCTTATTCTACCCTCCTCCTCCTCCTGCTCCCTCCCCTCCTCTGTTCCTCGACCCCGACCGCCGACCCCCGACCCCGACCCCTCCTCCTCCTCCTCCCTCAGACCCCGACCTCCGACCCAGGAGGAGGAGGAGGAGGAGGAGGAGGCAGGTCGGGGGAGACGGGGAAGGAGGAGGAGGCGGGTCGGGAGGAGGAGGAGGAGGAGGCGGGTCGGGAGGAGGCGATGGAGGCAGAGGAGGAGGGGTCGGGGTCGGAATCGTCTCCACGAGGAGGAGGCGGGGAGGAGGAGGAGGCGGGTCGGGAGGAGTTGATGGAGGCGGAGGAGGAGGGGTCGGGGTCGGGATCGTCTCCAAGAGAGGGAGGGGGAGGGTAAGGGTAGAATAGGAATATTTTTTATTTTTTTTAATGGGGTGTCCTCAGTAGGTGGGGGGTGCGTATAGCCGCACCCATAAAAATACTGTGCTGTTATTGACTTTCTAAAATATCATTCTCGCTCCTCTTTAGCTTTTTATTATTTAAATTTTAAATCTATTCTTGCAATAACTCTTACATTAATTCGTGCACGTATGGAGAGAGGAGTGTAGAATGACATTTAAGGAGTGCCAATACTGTTTATGCAGAGACATATTTAGAATTTGAATGATAGAAAATTAAAGAGAAGTGCATGATGACATTTTACGAGGGTTAATAACGACATCCTAAAAATATATTTGGTTTAAGGGTGGGAGTTTAGGAGGGAGGTTAGAAGGTTAAGTGAGGGTTTGTTTAACCCTCCTTTGTCTATTTTAATACTCCAAATCGGAGGGTTAATGAGGTGGATTTAAGAATTTTTTTTAAAAAGTCATGAATACCATTTATTTGTCCTATAAAATATTATGGCTTCTTTTCTATTTTTTCTTGCTTTCAACATGCTTCTCCATAGCTTTCTCATTTATGAAGATATTTTAAAAAGATATAACTAAATTTTCAATCAAATTTAATTTTATGACATATGTAATAAGGTTATTTTGATAACTATTGTATTTTTTTTTGGCTTAATTGCTACTTGATACCCTCAACTATTACGCTTTTTCAAGTTGATACCCTAAACTTTTTTTTGTAACAACTTGATACCCAGATAATTTTTTGGACAATAATGCCCTTACCCAAATTTTAAAACTACCACTCACCCCCCCCCCTCTACTCCAGGCCACCCCCCCCACCCCACCCCCCCCCCCCCCCCCCCCGTGCCCCGCCTCGCCTGCACCCTCCCCCTCCGCCGCCGCGCCTGCACCCTCCCCCTCCGCCGCCCCGCCTGCACCCTCCCCCTCCCCGCTCCCCTCCACCCTCCGGCAACCCGTACCCCCTCCCTCTCTCGCTGCCCTCCTCTCCTTTCCCGACTCCACCATCGCCGGAGAGGGAGGGGGGGAGGTGGTCGCCGGAGAGGGAGGGGGGGGGGGGAGGTGGTCACCGGAATGGGAGGGGGGGGAGGGGGTTGCATGGGAGAGAGAAAGCCAGGGGCATTTTTGGGATTTTTTGTGTTTTAGGTATTAAGTTGAAAAAATAAAATAGTTGAGGGTATCGAGTTGTTACAAAAAAAAGTTTAGGGTATCAACTTGAAAAAGCGTAATAGTTGAGGGTATCAAAGTGCAATTAAGTCTTTTTTTTTTATTAATCTTTCTCTCACTCAAAACCTCCAATCCAAACAAGAGTTATTAAACACATCTCACTTAACTCTCACTTCAATCCAAGCAAGGTTATATGTATTGACTCTGCTCCCCCTCACTTAACTTTTCTTCACTTAACCCCACTTAATTTGCTTTTTTTTACCTCAGTCCAAGCAGGCCATAAGGGATAAGTTGGTCTACTAAGTTGTCTAATTTTAAATTTTAAAATATCAAGTTTTAAAAAATTAGTTGAGGGTATTAAGTTGAAATTAAGTCTTGCTTATCTACTTCCTCACCTCCACCAAGGAATGCAGTTGTCCATTGGGATTATTACCTGAGATATTGAAGAATACATATATAGTTCGATCCGGCATTGGCTCGTAGTAAAGTGGGCGTGTTTTAGGGATTTAGTTTTTTCATATAAAAAATATATATTTGTAAGAAATATAATTGACATGAAAAAAAAGTATTGTAGTGTAAACGACACTTATTCTTCGAGAATTCTGGAAGAAGAAAGAGATCGAGAAGAGATAGAAGTCTTCCAGAAGAACAAACTAAAGTAGAATGGATGATCTGCTATGTTTATATACAAAGCTAATTTAGTTAGAGGGGACAACAACCATATCCCTAAGGGGTATTCTTGGGTTGAGGGTTAAGAGAGTTAAGTAAGGAAAAATAAAACCATGCTTAGTTTGACGGTGGAGGTTATAGAGGGTTAAGTGAGGGTTTGTTTAACCCTCTCTTGTCTATTTTTTTTAATCCCCAAATTGGAGGATTAAAGAGAGGGATTGAGGGTTTTGTTTAGAAAGTCATAAATTTCCCTTATTTGTCATATAAATATTATTTTTTCTGCATTTTTCTTGCTTTCAACATGTTGCTTCATAGCTTCCCCGTTTGTGAATATCTTTTGACAAGTTCTAATTAAAAATTTAATCAAATTTAATTTATGACATATGTAATAAGGATATTTTGGTAAGTATTATATTTTTATTAATCATCTTTCACTTGAAACCTACAATCCAAGCAAGAGTTATTAAATACACCGTACTTAACTCTCCCTCCAATCTAAGCAAGGTTATATGTATTGACTCTTCTCTCCCTCACATAACTTCCCCTCACTTAACCCCACTTAACTCTGCTTATTTCCCCTCAATCCATGTAAGCCTACTGATTTTGGGTATTATTTTTATTTATTTAATTTGGTTATTTAATATTAAACTACATTTTATAACTAATATTGACTATAGAGGTACTTTACTGTAGTTTTGATTTTTGAAGCACAATAACTAACAATTTCTCAAAAATAGTTCCATATTCGTATCCTAGACGAGTCCACCTTCATTTTGATATACATATCTCATTCAAACTTGTTTTCTTGTACGACATATTTCTTGCACAATTTTAGGGTCAAAATAATCATTTTAGCCCTTACCGAAAAATTTAATGTATTTTCAAGTCTAGTTTGTGACTCGATCCCGATCCAAACAATTCAACCCAATATATGGTTTTGGCCTATTTTGGGCCTATGATACACATGCCAATTGTGTCTCACTCAATCAAGTTATCATGTGCTATTTATTTTCAAATGGTATACAAGACCCATTAATTTGACTTTCGGAGCCTATTTCGGTTCAATAAATTCTACCGGTCTAGAAAACATATTATGATGAATTTAGATTGATTTTTAGAAGATTTTATACAACCATAATAGATTTAAATCAACCCAAGGTTGACTTTACAAATTAGAAAACTATTTAAATTCATTGAGATATATCTTGGTGAATCTTTTGATTGGTCAATCAAGTCTCCACCAAATCATACCAAACCAATTCCTAATAAATCCCAACCCTTAATAAATTAAATTTTTATATTTTAAACCATCCTTGGTTGGCCCCATATCTTCCTAGAATCTCGAAACCGAGCGTGCATCTCATTTTGCACTTTTTATTCCAACCACCAGAAATTCATCTTTTTGACCACGTCCAACCCTTCTACCACCATCATCTCGACTCTAGGACACCTTTAACACCCTAGCACCTTTTCAAGGAGCCTAAGCCTCTATTTTGGTCGGCACAACGTGTGAAAGGCACCTAAACTCGACTGAACTTGTGTTGAATTCATCATAGCAGGTACGCTAACTTGTACACAAGATTTGATCCACTTTTCGACGTCCGTTTCTCACAAAACCAAAACTAATTGAAATATCTGTGTGCCTACTTTCATTTCCAATTGGCCATCTATGTGTTTCTTCACGATTTGTCTGGGGCATCAGTTTTACGAAAAGGTGTCTATACATAACCAATTCTTTCATGTGCGAGTTTTCGGCAACTTGCGGACCACTTCGACCCCTATCATATTTTGGTAAAACTCTAGGTGTCCTAAGCTTTCCATTGAATACATTTTTGTAGCATTTATATGAGATTTGATATTTTAATAAAATTCGAGTTTGTCGTATTGTTGTTGGATCATCGAAAAATATAGGATCTGTGTCTAATCGACTTAGAACTTGATGAGACTTATCTAAATTAATTATTGTGCATAATTTGGTATGAAAAACATATCTTTAACTCTTTAAAAATATTTTTTAGAATTAAAGTTTTTTTTAGAAATTATGGTTTTGAGACCAAAATTAGGAACAAAGTTAACGACTATTGATGTAGAACCAATATGAGATATCGGTAGCCATTTTTCTATGAATAGAATATACCAAATATTGTTATAGAATATTTCTAACTATTTTTTTTTAGAATTAAATATGATAATTTTATGTTATTAAATACTACTTTATTGGGTAGATTTAATGCTATGTATATTAGATTGAGTATAGTAGTTAATATGACTAGTTTGGTATATATATTATTATGGTCTATATATGGTAAGTTCATATATGATATGTCATAAGCGTGCTATTAGTAGTTAGTATATTTATTATAGGTGTATGTGACAGTGTGACCGAGGATACAGGAGTCGGACCGTTGTACGTATACTTAGGGAATGCAGAAAAGTTTACATTGCCAATGTTTCAGTTCATTTATTTTTCCTTTATTTATCGTTCATTTATTTTTCATGTTCATAGTCATAGTGGACATAGGATGGTTGATACTTAGCATCCAAATTGTAGTTGGGTGCCGATGTCGTTATATAGATATCATGTATCAACAATAGGCATAGCGATGCATTTTTATTCGTGTTCATTAACATGATGGACTACAGGACATTGACACAATCATGATACGTAGTCATACATGATATATTCGTGGTTTGGACTTTGTGATAAGATACATGAGTTACTACTTGTACTTGAGACTTGCTTGACTTGATATGATTTGGCCGGACAGTACTAGACCATGGGTTTTATATATATATATATATATATATATATATATATATATATACTTAAAAATATATATATATACTTGTATATTTTTGTTCTCATATATGGGACTTGGCTGTTATTCTGCTAGTTTAGCCTTGTTTCCATAGGGACTTGGATGGTATTCTACTAGTATATCTTCGTCTCTGCAGTAGAGCTTAGGTAGTTATCTACTTTATCTATTTGTATGCCCTTGGTTCCACGACACGGTGCCTTAGGGCAATAGCCTGTTGAGGAGCTTGTGAGCCTTAGTAGCTGAAGCCTGATATCCGGAATGTGTTCTCACGTGCATATCACTTAGATGGTTAAGGTAGTTACCCTTTAGAGCATATATATAGATTTTACTATTACATTGGCATGTTGTTTCTTGTACTTTGTTATTCCCCTGAGGACTTGGTGATCTCTCTAGGTAGTTGGTTGTGCATAGATAGTTCGCTGAGCATGGAGGTGTTGCTATTTTTGATTCAAGTATTTATCGTGATTTCATATTTTATCCTTTACTTGTATTCTGTTCTTTAGCCTAGTTTTATAGATCAATATTGTTTTTGGGTCTACTCAAATATATATGTAATTGGACTGTAGACCATGGCACATATTATTTATTCTTGATATTTATTTATGATGTGAATTGAGATAGATGTGTTAGTTGATTTGATAGATAGATCTAGAAACTCGAGATAGCGTATACGTATTCGAGTAGGGCTGGAGTCCACTTGATACGTAACTAACATGTATACGCATTTCTAGTCCTATATATTTTGGGACTAAGGCGTTACATATTTTTTTGGTGGCCCATATAGGCTGAATTAGCTGTTTCAGTTATATTACTGTACAGAGTGGGCCTGCGATCGTATAGTATATTAGGATCTTAATCCATAATTACTTTGATTTTTTTTTATTTTCTCTATCGCCCTTGGAACTCAAAAATTGTATTCGATCATCTTTCTTGAACTCTTTACCATGAAGTCTCTCCTTTCCTTATTTCGGAAGGACGAATGCTCGTGCTTGGCACTCCTTGGAATGTAGAATAGAAGGTAGTTATTAGAACCTCTTAAGCAAGATTGATTGTTTAAGGTAATAGGGGTAGGACAGACGTACCTATTAGATAGATCGAGTAGATTAGACTGGCAGTATAGAATTCATATAGGCAACTTAATCCAACGAGAGACCATATGAGCAATAGACTACAACCATTCTACAATTTTACCTATGATTAGATAGAGATGGAGTAGAGGTATAGCACAGTTTAATTTGGTTTAGTAAGGAAGATAAAATAGGGTTCTCAATCGAAATGATTGGAGTTACTCGGGAGAATATCTGGTAGACTTTTAGAATTACATACGGTTTCCTAGTTAGAGTATGATCACCCATATGGAAGACTATAGTGAAAGGATTTGAAAGTCTTATGAATAAAATGAGTCCATAAGAACTGTACGTAAGATAGATACAGAACCTCATAGAAATTCTATGGTTGCATTGAGACAGAGGAAGTTTCGCTTGAACAATGTAGAAATCATGATAGTAAGCATAGGTCAAGAATTGAAGTTACACTGAACAATGGCCCGAAATTTTTTACTAGGGAGAATACTATTAAAAGGATACGGGATGATAGGTTATACCATAGTATCGATCTTGGGATAGAGTATAGAGTGGGTAGGACTGTGTTAGACTAGACTTACCTATATATAGAAGAAGAATAAGTTAGAAAGGACCTATTATAACTCCTCTTCCTGGAATTTTGAAGTATTTTTTATTTATTATTTAATTGAATTAAATGGTGATTTTTGGATTTTTATAAATATTTAATTAAATAGTTATTACGATAGAGAGCTTTAGTCATAATTAAATTTGGAGTACAAGATGACCAAGAATTTTGGCACAGATGGTGTAGTTGGGTGCCTTGACTAGTGTATTAGTTATGGAAGGGAAGGCCAAGCCATAAGTGTGTCCTAACTAGGAAAACCAGGCCAAGTTGTAACTTAACCACTAAAGATGTTTTAATTATTTATTAATTAGATTATTGACTTTTAGAAGGCCCGGTTGTAACAAACTAACCCGAACCCAACCCAAACCCGTGTAGGCACGTTGTGAGACCAAAGGCATCCATGTAGACGTATGTTGTATCGCTATTCAAATTTAGTGACCTAGTAGACGATTTCACAAAATGTGGTTATAAATATATATTATGAGTTCTTGATATTAAATAATATTTTATTGATAATATAGTAAATAATTTTCTTAACAAATATGTTGGATTTTGGAATTTATCTAGATTATATATACATGTGTATATGGAGTTCATGCGGATCACAATTTGCCGCATACATACTTTGGGCCGAACTGGTCCGCATAAAGGAAAGCCGCATGACAGATTCACTGCCTTATGCGGCCCGTCGACAACCAGTTGCAGAAGAAAGATATGCAGCCAAGAGGATCCGTTCCTCTGATAAAACTGACAAGTTCTGTCACAACTGACAAAAATGACAGCTCTGACACTTTGACAAAAAGATAAGACGTGAGACGTCACCAAAAAGCAGGGTTCATACGCTTTTATGCGGCCAGAAGGAGTGTCACCTAAGCCGCATGAACCTTATGCGGATCAAACATATGCGGCCCCAAAGTCTCTGAACTTCATGCGGCCAAGGGTGACTGTGACCCAAGCCGCATGAGCTTTATGCGGCCAAGATACAGAATCTATGCGGCTTAAATCCTTAAGCTATATGTGGGCTAAGGAAGTTTGCGACTTAGCCGCATGAGTCTCATGCGGCCCCATATGGTCAAAAACTGAGCGACTCATGCGGCTCAAAATGATTCCTGCGACAGGACACGTGACAAGCTGACCAAGTCTTAACTATCCAGATTTGCTGCAGTAAAATTCCAACAAATCGACAGATGGCAGCCAAAGAGCGGGTCTTCACGTGCTAATTAGCCACGTGGCCACATGCCATCTATGCGGCTCAACATACATACTACTATAAATAGCAGGGTGCCACACCCCTGTAAAAGGCTGGCAACCTTCGAAAAGCAATTTCTTCAAGAGCTAAGGACTGCGTCAGATAGTCCAAGGAGTAAGGCAGAGTTGATAGCACTTTTTCGAGCCTCTACCGCCACCCCCCCAAAATCAAAACTAAATAATTATACTTAGATTGTTTCCTAGGATTTCTTTCTAGGCTTTTCTTTGTACAAGCGAGTTTGCAATCAATTTCAGTGTTCCTGTAATACATGTATTTGATTTTTTTATGACAAACATGATGGCGACTCTGCTGGGGACGTCCTTCTCTTCTGATGAGAAGCTGGTGACGCAATCTGACGCATCCAAGCTCGGCTCTACACAACAGATGCTTGTGGTCCGTTTTGACCAACAAGCCTTCGAAGAATTGCTCTCTGAAAGGAGTGTCAGCCCGTCGCAGAAGCGAGCCAACCCTAAGAGGACTCGTAGGACGTCGGCGCGCAAAACTGTCGCCCCCGACCAAGCTCTCGAAGAAGCTCCTTCTGCAGCCCAAGACGGTGACCAAAGCTCTCCTGCGGCTTTGCTTCCGACCGCAGAGGACCCCACTGCCCCTAAATCCAGCAGAGAAAAACACTACGATGCTGAGTTTTTGGGGGCACAAGGAAAATCCATGCGGACAAGGAAGAAGCCGCATAAGAGAGATGGGCAGTCTGTCCATGCGGCAGCCAACTCTGGCCACAGGTAGACGACTCATGCGGCAGCCAACTCTGGCCGCAGGCAGACAACTCATGCGACAGACAACTCTGGCCGTAGAAAGATGGCCCATGCGGCAGCCAACTCTGGCCGCAGGAAGATGGCCCATGCGGCAGCCAACTCTAGCCGCAGGCAGATGGCATATGTGACAGCCAGTTCTGGCCGCAGGAAGATAGCCCATGCGGCAGCCAATCTTGGCCTCAGACAGGATGTCTCATGCGGCCCTGTCAGAAGCTCTGTGTTCAACCGTCTCTCATGCGGGCCCGACTCCATGCGGCCCATTGAGAATGTGGGATGTATCAATCTAGACTCTTTTTACTATACGCCTGCGGGTGCTAAGTTAAAAAAGTCTAGGGTAGTGTGGGCCGAACAAGCTCATTCAACTGTCCAAGTTACTGACTGTCAGCGGGCCCCGTTAACTGTTACACGGGCTCCTGATGAAAAGTTGTACAGAACCACCCGCGTCCAGTCCCCCAGGGCTAACAGACAGGGTGGGTCTTTAAAGTCTCCCTCCAACGATCCAGAGAAAGTGCTTTTACTAGCCACAGATCAGGGAGCAAACATGATACCTAAGTACCCGTGCGCTCGGGATACCCGAGTCCACAAGTTTGGTGTAAAGGTAGATCAGCTTGCTACCGACTTGCGTGAGGTGATTACTCACAAATGCAAGGTGGCAGCATTGGCATGCAATGAGTCCCTCTTGGGACGTCGTTGCACCCGAGTCATCATCAACCGCTGCTGCGACAAATCAGCAGCACCTGAAGGTCGGCAGTCAGTTTTCCAACGACTGCAGCAGCAAGCACCTGTCCGACAATAACTCAAGAAACAGGCACAAATTCCAGGGGATGAGGAGTTTCCTTTCGCCTCCTGTAATTCGACTCAAAAGGTTCCCCCCGGCAAGGGAGAAAAGAAGACAGGCTCTTCCAGCCCGACAATCTCGGCCAGTATTGCAAGGAGACCCTCCTCTGGAGGATTCCCACCCACAACCACAGGGGTGTCTATTTAGCCACTCGATCCAAAAAGAAGCTTCCAACACCCGGAGGTGCACCTTCTGCCTCCTTGAGAGTAGATGAAGCTGGGGGTAGCAGTCCCCTCAATATATGTGACAACCCGGTGTACCAAGAGCACATACGGGGGTAGAGGTCCCCCAGAACTGTGCAACAGACTTGGACGTCCCTGAGGGCCACCATCCGCATCAAGATGATACGACTTCCTGCACAGGGGGTAGCACCCCTTCCGAGTCCGAGGAAGATGACATTCCGACATTCCCCGATGATTTCTCTATACAAGGGTACGACACAGAGAACACCTCTACTACGATCCCTTCCACCTCTACCCACGTGAGGACAGTCTTCATGGCTGACGATGATCATGAAGCACCTTCTGATCGACAACGTCTAGAAGTACTTGAAGCCATGCTCCTGTCCTTGGTTAAGTCCGTAGATGAAATCAAAGCCGCCTTGCCAACCCAACCGACAAGGACGCTCGGACAAAAAAGCTTAGGACCCGCAGTCAACGCGGACTCCAATACGACCGTCCCTCCTTTGGGTGATGATCCCTTAGGAGCATCCGTTCCTTCAGCTGCAGAAGAAGCCAAGGACACAAGGAGGGAAGTCCAGGAGCTTCGAGCAATGTTCAATGCCCGAGACTCCTCTCGGGACCTCAGAATACGGCAGCCATATCCCGTTGCATGGAGAGAGGTGCCTTTTCCACCATGGTACAAGCCGTTCCATATCGATTCTTATGACGGGAAGACCTCTGCTAATCGGTATATGACTTACTTTGAAGTTACAACCGACCACTTGTCGCATAGTGATGCCATCCTCACGCGATTATTCATCGGAGCATTGGAGGGGATCGCGTTCGACTGGTACCGCAACCTTCCCGATAACTGCATCCATTTTTTTACGGCTTCAAGCACATGTTCTTGGAAAGATTCTACGAAGTGGGGAATGATGTAACGATGTCATCTCTCATGGACGTCGTTCAGGGAGAGAGGAAGCTAACAAGGAACTATATCGAGCGGTTCTGCCAAACCGCAATGAGAATACCCCAAGGCAATCCCGAGAGCTCCTTGATTGAAATCTGGCAGAAGAAGTTGCTCCCCGCAATTAGCCTCTAGATGAGTGACGATCAGTTCAGGGATTGGTCGACCTTCATCATAAGTGTTACCAATGCAGAGGCAAAATTAAATAAGGCTCGCCAATTGGGATTACACATCCCGGACGGAGAGGATAAGGGCAGACGTCCTGGTTCCACCTCCAGCAACAACAACAGTGGTGCCACCTCCAACCGGGACAATAAGGGCAAACAGGCCATGGTCGCTGATGCGACCCAGAAGCCCGAACAAAAATAGGCAGAAGGTCAGTAGCCCAAAGTGAGTTACTCATTTGAAGATAGTCATATCAAACCTATCTTCGATATGCTTTTGAAAGGGGGTAGGATCCAGCTCCTTCCACCAAGGTGCGAGCCCCGAGCGACGGAAACGGAGGACCCAAAATATTGTCACTTCTACCGCTATATCCATCATTCCACTCATGACTGCTTCCAATTAAAGCGATACATTCAGAGTCTTATCGAATCCAAAGCTCTGTCGATAGACTTTGAAGAGGTTACCGTGGCAGCGAACATGGTGTCAATTCAGTTCGGTGACTTCCCTCCAACAAGCACTCCAGACGGGGTAATACCTGTCCCTCGGGCAACGATGGAGGTTACTAATCTTCCACCCGTCCGGAGCCAGACATCTGGATTGGTACCTCTCACCACATCGCGAGGAGAGATCATGTGGGTGCATCCAGACTTAGTGTCCAAAGTTACCCGGGAGGTGTCATCTCCTACCAACAAGAAAAAGGGCAGGAAGTCTAGATCCTGCCACACAATTTCAGCCGAGACTGAGGAAGCTGCGGCCATTGTTACCCGGTCTGGAGCACAAGTCCAACCCACACAGGATAGTTTAGTCAAAGATTCTCAGCCGGCAATGTTGCCTCCCTCTGATGTTCCAAGGCCATCTCAGCCTCCACTGACGGATAAATCCAAGCTAAAGGAAACCCGCTTCTACAGGTCACTCCAAAATGATGTACCTCAGGGACTAGAGAGCCCTTACAACTTTGACATATTAGCACAATTGGCTAATATGCCAGCAAAGTTGTCGTTGTACGAGCTCCTAAGGCTCTCCAAGGATCTTCGTGTCACATTAAGCGAAGCACTCCAAAATGCTGATGCCTACTTAGCTCAGGTCAAGCCTCCAGGGGAAGATCCGCCAGCAGAGCTACAGGACAGCGATGGCACAGATGCAATGCCCAACATCATATTTACTCCACAGGACATGTTGATCAAGTCCAACTTGCATGATCGCCCCTTGTACTACACTGGATACATAGGCGACATCAAGGTGGATCCGATGCATATCGATCCTGGCTCGTCATTAAGCATCATCCCGAAAAGCTTTCTCCAGCTTCTTGGCATCCCTATGCATCGGCTAGCGGCGACCGACACTGCCATTAGCGGTTTTAACTTGGGAAGGAGCTATCCCCTAGGGAAGATCCGATTGAAATATCAGATTGGTGACCTGAAGACGGAGGTTACCTGCTACGTCATAGATGCAGACACCTCCTACAACATCCTCCTGGGACGTCCGTGGATACATGATTATATGATCGTACCATCCACCCTTCACTAGTGCTTCAAGTATGTCAGTAAGCACGGCTTCGTGAAGACTGAATTTGCCAACATCGATCCCTTTAAAGGGGTTGAGTCTTATTATTCTTTGGAGGCTTGTCTATATAAAGAATCCAAGAAGTACATCACTGACAAACTGGAGACCATCACAGGGCCAGAGGAACCCTTGATAATTTATCTCCAGACCCGTAAACCAGGCAAAACCGCACCCCTTGTCGTAACTTTGCATAAAGAGGTGCCCGGTTCTCTCGTCCAAGCTGCGCAGTCGGAACCAATGGTCATCCGGCTCCCAAAGTCAAGAGCCAAAGCCCGTCATAGGGCCAATGGTGATCCGATTGCCAAAATCCATTCAAAGGCAATCAGAAGACACAAAGTCCCTTGCCGAGCCAATTGTCACCCGTCTTTTCAAGACGAGCCGGCAACAAAGTGCCGATCTGACATACTTAGGCAAGCTAATATCACAAGTCCAAATCTTGGTGGTCAAGTTGCCCAAGACGGCATCCCAACCTTTGGGATCGCAGGGGGTAGCCGAAGAGGACGTAGAACTCGCCAAATACCTGGTGGCACAGACGGATAGTCCCTCTCCTAATGATATAATCCCGTGGATAGAAGAGGTTGCCGATTAGAAAAAATAATAATAATAAAATACTACCTAGAATGTCGAGTTATGTACATCAGGTACCTCTGAACTTACACTCTATTCTTCCCCCCCGAGGGGACTCGCATTGCATCTCTACGGGTGACAAGTCATGTATATTGATACCTCTGAACTTCCGCTTTGATGTTTCGACTACCATATATCACGTCCATATTACCTCTGTTGGATTTTGCTTCAAAATCTATTACCCACACCACCAGTGCGTAGAAGGGTAATAGGTCCATAAAACTTATCCTAATCTATTACTCGCACCGTCGGTGCACAAAAAGGGTAATAGGTCCACAAAATTCTCCAATGGAAAAAACAACCACGTCCATATTACCTCTGAGTTGTTTTCCCATCCATCACAAACAAACCACCCAATACATAGAACTTCCACGTTAATAGCACCTCTGAATGGTTCTGTGTATCCCTATTAGGCCTACTCCTACTATGTCCTCATTACCTCTGAGTAGGGAGGCTCTACTTTAGACCCATATTTACTACGTCCTCATTACTTCTGAGTGAATATGTTGGCCTTCTCCCCACTTATTATCAGTACTCGCATCGCCAGTACACAAAAAGGGTAATAAGTCCATAAAAGTTATCCTAATATATTACTCGCACCATCGGTGTACCAAAGAGTAGTAGGTCTACAAAATATCATTCAAATCTATTTGCTCGCGTTTTCAAATGCACAAAAGGGCAATAGGTCCACAAAAAGTCCCCCAAGGGGATATTCTTTACATTCACAAAACTAAAAAAAAGGAGAAGGAAAGTCCACTACTCATCAGCAACACATAGCTTGATGAGAACGTCTTCCAGCTGCACAGTTGAGCGCTCAATTCTCAGTCTGGCTCAGCATTCATCTTCCTGGGATAGCTTTTCAGCATCCTCAAGATGTGCATGAGCCTGCCAGTCTTCCTCTAGTTTCTTCAGTACACCTTCTAGAGCGACAGAGGTTCGTATGACCTTATCAGTCTCCTTACAGATCTTCTCTCTCTCCTGACGAGTGGCTTGGAGCTCAGTCCCCAGAGATGTCAGCCTAGCTTGGAGCTGGAGGAGCTGCTCGTTAGTTTCAGTCATAGCACGAGCGGTGGTCTCCTCACGAGTCAAGCAAATCTCTCCCTCTCGGCTCAGCTTATCATATTTAAGGGACAACTTCTGGAGATCCTTCTCCAAAGTGGGCTTGATTGTCTCTTGAACAACCTTCACCTTTTCCACTACTTTTATAAGGAAAGCACGCTCCTGCTCTACTGCAGCAGACATATCGATTTATCGTAATTTTTGTAGTTGGATTAGGCACTGATTAGCCTCTGCCAGCTTGTGCTCCAGAAGGACGGCCACCCCTTCTCCACCCGGAAGTGTCTTCAGCAGGTCAATCTGGCCTTGCGCACAGTGACGGGCCACGAAAAATGAAGTCCCTCTCATTGAAGTAGCTTCAACCCCTCGTTTTAGATGACGATAGAAGCTCTCAACTATATCCCTCAACAATTCGTCTAGATTTTCCAAAGATGACGGCGTCGAAGGAATATCAGCCAAGGAACCTGAAGGTGTGTGAGAAGAAGGCATAGCGGAGCTTGACGACCCTGTCAGAAGGAAAACAAACTCTGAACGACGAGACTCCCGTACAGCAGCGATCTCCTCTTCTGCAGTCCGAAGAAGCCGAAGACTAGGTAGAGTGGAGAGTTTAGTCTCCGGAGAAGAGGCATCTTCAATCAACCCTGTATCCACCGATGCTGGTATAGGAACCATCGCCTCTACCATTGGTACTTCTGGTATAAGCGGCTCTGAACTCAGCTCAGCAGGGTTCTTTTCGATATGAAGGAGGGGAGGTCTATTTCTTCTCTTCAGCAAGAGGTCCGCCCTGACGTCGTCCGCTATCTCCTCCTCCGCGGTCATATCCACCATCGTTAATGGAGAGGCAGGTTCTGTAGGTCCAGAACAACCAACCATCAGCTTGACTCGAAGGATATGAAGAAAGAGCGAATGAACCTCCTTGTCGGCAAGAATATGACATAGCTTACCAGGGAAGGACGGTGGAGACCGCGACTCGCTCTGGATAGTCATGATTCCTCCCACTGCACCCATATCCTCCTATACAACA
The DNA here is from genome assembly GCA_029216955.1 of Iris pallida. Taxonomy (NCBI): domain Eukaryota; kingdom Viridiplantae; phylum Streptophyta; class Magnoliopsida; order Asparagales; family Iridaceae; genus Iris; species Iris pallida. Next base: position 111,185 of record JANAVB010018744.1, read on the forward strand.
ATATCCAAATCACCTACATCTGTCACTCCAGCCCCGGTCAATCCAAAAGAAGGTGAAGCTGGGTCGGTTGTGACCAACTGAGACCCTGCAGTCTTGATATTCGATTCTGTAAGACTTGTACCTTCTTCGACCAGGGTACCCATAACTGGAGGAGTCTCGAAGGCAGCATCGGGCTCTGGAGAGTTTAGGTCCTCCAAAGACTGCATAAAGGAAAGAAGGAAAAATAATAAGATAAAGTCCCAAAAATAATAGGGTGGTCGGCCAGAATGAAACCTACCTCCGGAAGGGTTTCAGCATCACTGCCCTCTACCGCGAGGTCGAAACCCCGATTCCTAAACGCAACCCATTTTTGAGAACGAGGCCTATTAGCAACGGAAGGTCCGCGCTTACTTCGCTTAGGCGAAGGACTCGACATAGGAGAAGGCAAGCGCGTCATCGGAATACTTATAGGGGCAACAGATCGTTATATTCATCCTCCTCTTCCATATCAGTAAAATTGGAGTCAGAGATTTCAACGGTCTTCCCTTCCCTGTCCTGTTCCTCTTTTTGGACTCCTCACACTTTTTCGCCAGCTTAGTACCAGTTATGAAACTGGTACTCGTATCGAAGTCATGAGGAGGCCCATTCACAGAGACGTGATGGAGTGCTGCCATGTACGAGATACGTACCAAGCCCCCGGTATCAAAAAGAGAGAAGATGGTTTGAGTATGGACAACACTGTAGTAATGCCAGGCCCGGATACCATCTAGGATGCTGCCCTCATAACCCAAGCAGGGACTTGGGTTATCCAAAAACAACTGGCAGTACCGGCTGGGCAAGTAAGGTTCCAAGAAGGCAACGTTGCGGTTGCGGTACACCAGATGTGTAGGACGAATATTCTGCAACCAGCGGAACATCTTCTCAGATAGAATCTGGGGCACAACACTGCCATCAAGATAAAGATGCCTCATTTCCTCATCAGTGAAAGGCGGGACCGACACAAAGAAGGAGTAGCTGTCCACCCGTGTGAGCGTAACACGACATTCGAACATGGTCAAACAGGTCCAAGGCATATCATGATACTGATAGATGAATGCATCATTAATCGTCGCACTCCCCTCAGGACCAGGCCGCATCAGAGAGGGGCAGTACATTAGTAGCCACCCCATCAGATAGTGTTAAGGTAGCTCAATTCGGTTGAAATCCTTCGTAACGTCACGAGCTATGGTTCTGGCTATAAAGTTATAAAGACCCCGATGGATGCTGTACACCATAGCTGGGAGTAGAGCTAGCCTGCCTCCGAAAACCAACTTGACAGCATGGAGGATTAGGTTACGGCTGATTCTCTCAATCGAACCAGCACCTTCCAAGACCACACAGATCCTCAGCCCTACCATCAGAAATCCAGCCAATATGGCCTTATTGGACAAGGGTTGGATATCGTGATAGAAGTAGCTGAATGTGTCGGATTGGCTTCCGAATATTTCACCAGCAGCTTTGGTCCTCTTGGCACTTTGCACCTCTTGGCACTTTGTACCTGAACATCTACTCCTGCATGAGTCTGAGGGCTCCGAGGGACAACCCGGCCCGAGGCGCCAAGGTCGAAAAAGTAACTAACCCAGGCCTTGGTGTGAGGAAGTCCCCTCAAAACTTTCATCCTTCTTCTTTGACATTTGTTGACAAGTGCTATGATGACATAACACCTTCCGGTAAATGGCAAGGAACCCGGGAAACCGTCGCTCTAATTCATCAAACTCTTCATTCGTGGGAGTATACTCTTCATAAACTTCATCTCCCCAGGGCAACTTGGAGACATCATGCATCTCGTGAAGGGCGAGCCCCATCTCCCCAGCAGGTGTATAAAAGATTCCCGTACGACGATTATACATCTCGAGGAGTGCTATGAACAGCTTTACGTTCATAGGAAGGCCATAGCAAGTGTCCCTTATGGCATAGTAGAGGCCGAGCTGTTATAAAGTATCCCCATAAGTCGACAGAATCCAGAGCGTCAAGTTGACCCATGGAGTGGAATGACACATCCAATTCTGCAGCGACAGTCTATCCGTAGGATACGATCCTTTACGGGCAATTTGGTTCAAGAAAGTGTCAGCCTCAGAGAATCGATTATTGGGCCTCAGGTCATTTATGAAACTACCGGGGGTTAGACCGACGACAGAACAACTGACCGACTCCATGGTCGTGATCGCTGACCGCACTCGTCTATTATAATGAATATTGCCTACGAAGATTGCTTGCCGATCCTGAGTTATGGGGTCCGCCATTCGCCTCCCGATAGGCACCATGTTGAAACTTGACAGAGAAAAGTGGCGTTCCATCTGAGGAAGATGAATCGATAGTCCGTTGGAAAGAAAATTCCAGTTCTCAAATAACTCCAGGGTGCGGGGTTCGAGACAACTATAGCGTCTCCGAACAAGAATGCGGGCTTCAGATAAATGTCCCCTAACTTCCCGAAATTCATCATACTGAGTAAGTAAGAAAATAATTGGTTCCTGATCTCCCTTAACCTGGCCTCAGGTTGATTGCAGGTAATCTGAGTCGACACGTGTTCGACTATCTGGTCAAATCTCACACCCAACGCAGATTGGACATATCCTATCAGGAGCCCCCCAATGGAGCTATGGGCAAGTTTACTGCAAAAGACAGAGAAGAAGTAAAAGTTAGAAGAAGTTTATCCCTTCAGCCATACGACCTAACCAAAACAGAACCTATGCGGCATGGCGGCTTAAAAAAATATGAGACGCATGCGGCTAGGTCATACAGTGCTCATACGGCACAGTCGCGAGACACTTAGGCCGCTCAGTCAAAAAGTGCTCATGCGGCTCAGTCATGAGGCTCTTATAAGACACTTATGCGGCTCAGTCATGCAGTGTTCATGCGGCTCAATAATGATGTATTTGTGTGGCTTAGTCACGAAGTGCTCCTACGGCTCAAAACATGAGACACCCATGCTGCTCAATCAGGAGACACTTATGCGGCACAGTTATGCAGTATTCATGCGGATCAGTCCTGGGTTACTTATGCGGTTCAGGTTCGAATGTGCAGCGCTTATGCGACTCAGCCCATACGGCCCTATCATACAGAACACATGTGGTCCAACTGAGATAGGGCACGCATTGACCAAGCTTAAAGCACAGAAAGCGATATACCACAGGCCCGGGCATAAAACATACAATATGGTCATCGTCTTCCTACTGTCCTTACCTTTGATAGGGGGGTACACGTCGGAATTAATGGGAGGAGAGCCCGCCGCTCTCGATGGAGAAGCAAGTCCTTTTTCTTTGGCCACAGCACCAGTCGACTTGGAAGCTTTTGGAGCCATTGAGACAGGAAGACGAAGACGAAAGAGAAGAAGGTAAAAGAGAAAAATTTCTCTTCAAAGAAACCCTTATTTATAGAGTTTTTAGAATAGTGCTGCTTCGATTCTCGAGATCATTAAAGATAATGATGACGTTTGGAGATTTTATCCCTCGTAACCGTCGACTTTATCTCGAAAAGAGAACCCAAATCCAAAATTGAATCAAGAAAATTAAATGCAGCAGTGACAGCTGGCAGGCTGATGGGGTCTCTCTGCGGCTCGAAGTCCCTCTGCGGCTTAAGATTTCCCTGCGGCTCAAGATTTCTCTGCGGCTCGAAAAATTCCTGCGACTTGAAGACTCCCTGCGGCTTGACATATTTCCATGCTTCTTATTCAAAGTATCCTAAATTTACAATTTAAAAACTTTGAAGGGGGTCTTGTAGAAGCATGGAAAATATGGGGTTCATGCGGATCACAATATGCCGCATACATACTTTAGGCCAAACTGGTCTACATAAAGGAAAGCCGTATGACAGATTCATTGCCATATGTGGCCCGTCGACAACCAGCTGCAGAAGAAAGATATGCGGCCAAGAGGATCAGTTCATCTGATAAAACTGACAAGTTCTGTCACAACTGACAAAAATGATAGCTCTGACACTTTGACAAAAAGATAAGACGTGAGACGTCACCAAAAAGCAGGGTTTATACGCTTTCATGCGGCTAGAAGGAGTGTCACCTAAGCCGCATGAACCTTATACGGATCAAACATATGCGACCCCAAAGTCTCCAAACTTCATGGGGCCAAGGGTGACTGTGACCCAAGCCGCATGAGCATTATGCGGCCAAGATACAGAATCTATGCGGCTTAAATCCTTAAGCTATATGTGGGCTAAGGAAGTTTGCGACTTAGCCGCTTGAGTCTCATGCGGCCCTACATGGTCGAAAACTGAGCGACTCATGCGGCTCAAAATAATTCCTGTGACAGGACACGTGGCAGGCTGACCAAGTCTTAACTACCCAGATTTGCTACAGTAAAATCCCAACAAATCGACAGATGGAAGCCAAAGAGCGAGTCTTCACGTGCTAATTAGCCACGTGGCCACAGGCCATCTATGCGGCTCAATATACATACTACTATGAATAGCAGGGTGCCATACCCCTACAAAAGGCTGGCAACCTTCGAAAAGCAATTTCTTCAAGAGCTAAGGACCGTGTCAGATAGTCCAAGGAGTAAGGCAGAGTTGATAGCACTTTCTCGAGCCTCTACCGTCACCCCCCAGAATCAAAACTAAACAATTGTACTTAGATTGTTTCCTAGGATTTCTTTCTAGGCTTTTCTTTGTATAAGCGAGTTTGCAATCAATTTCAGTATCCCTGTAATACCTGTCTTTGATTTTTTTTATGGCAAACATATATATATATATATATATATATATATATATATATATATATATATATATATATATATATATATATATATATATAACAATATAATTATATTTTATTTGTATAAATTTTAGTATACAAAAGTAAGAATTTTATATTGTAAATATTAATTTTACTTAGAATATTTTATTGTTTGTATTTGTATTTATGCATGAATGTATATATCTACTTAATATATCTACTTAATATTGATGATATAATATATATATCATTATATATGTATATATATATATATATATATATATATATATATATATATATATATATATATAAAAATATATATATATATATAAATATATATATAAATATATATATATATATATATATATATATATATATATATATATATATATATATATATATATATATATATACATATATATCTATATAGAAAGAATAATAAATAAGAAAAGAAAACAAAAGAAAAGAAAAAAACCAACTTCCCCAACAGCATAATCGAGCTACGACCCATCCCAAGCCCTCTAACCCGAGAGCAGCCAAAGCCATATTTCCCAAACCCATACACATGCGCATATATAGATTAGTCGAGAGGGAGAAATGAAGAAATCGACAAACCCTAAAACCTCGAAGCCCCATAGCCTGCGTGCCACCCTCACGAACCCTTCGTCGACCACCCCACACGCCTGCGCAGGTCGGGCGGCCGGCCGCTGCACCGCGAACGGCAGAACAACAACAGCAGCGACAGCAACAACTGGTCGAGACAACTTTGAGGCCCACGTTCTTCCTTCTCGCACGACCAATCTTAGATCCAGTTTTACAAGTAAACCCACAACATATACGTCTTCAATGCTGCGCAATAGATTTGAATTAAATCGGTTCAGAATCGAGTTAGAAATTGACCCGAAGTTGACGAAAAACCACGATCATTGATGGTCGAAAACTATTTCGGAAACTCGATTTGGAAGGCAATTATTGGTCGATCCAGCGACTTGTTTGGTAAACAACCTGAACAATATTTTAGACAACCTAACCAAGATGGAGACCCCATTATTAGTTTTAATTATAGTTGTTTTCACAGCAATATATTTCAGTTTGAAAATCATGAAAAAACATGGAAAACACTTTTCATAAATTGGAAAAATCCTCCGATACGACGTGTGTCCAGCCAATCCGGGCGACGTGGTCGCGAACTGAAAACATCAAAAGGTGCATATCATCTTTGTGGATGTGTGAGCTTTGACAGAATTCAAATTGGTTGCGTGTGTGCGACAAATTTGATGCGTATCCGTCAAAATTTACCGTATCGGCCACTTTGTAAAAACTCCAATTACTTTGTGTACGTTCGTCAGATCGAGACGGAACTTGCGTCAACAGGACCGTGTCATTTTTTGGTCCTATATGCCAAGTTTGGTCCGATCCTAAGACAGTTGATCGGATTGCCGTTTTGCGGGCCCCACGATCCGACTCAACGAGCGATTTTGTGCACGGCCCACCGGAATCCAACTTTGGACATACGGTTGGGTTCGTATCATCAAAACAAATCCGTAGATATGTAGTTTGACGACTTTAGAGACCATTAACTCTGACATATTTTTTGGTGCAAAGCGGGTCCAATGGCGGATACCGTTTTAACCCAAAATTATCGTTTTGCTCCTGTGTCCAAAATTGGACTTATGGACAGGCAATACTAGCTAATTTGACTATTCAGAGAATATTGGCAATGTCTGTTTCAGCTTTTGGAGACAGTTGTGAGATTTGGACTTTATGGCTTACTAGTTGACGGTATATTGTTGGTTCTTCGTGCTACCACCAGGCAAGTATACCTTGCATCCCTCTATAATTTATTTATATGCATATTCCTAATATTATCTAGTTTTACTAGTTGGTTATTGACATATGATTTGTACATCATGCATGCTAGTATATATATAGTCCTTGTTCATAGTTAGCTTGTAGTTCATATTGGATCTGTTTCCCGTGTATCTTGACTGAGTCATGTCGTGTCGTCACCTGTACTTCGACTGAGTCATATCGTGTCATAGGATGAGTAAGTCCTAATGGAACTGCTGTACCTTGTATTCTTGAAGCTAACCTGCGAGTCCATATTAGGGACAAGAGTTAGTAGTTATCTGTACCTTGATTCCTGAAGCTAACCTAAGAGTCCACACTAGGGGCGATGGTTAGTAGTTATCTGTCCGCATCTGTGAGTCCACACTAGGGGCGAGGGTAATTTCTTGAAGCTAACCTGCGAGTCCACACTAGGGACAAGGGTTAGTAGTTGTTTCAAACCTGCGAGTCCACACTAGGGGCGAGGGTTTGAGTATCCGATTGATTATCCATTGACATTCGTGACATTGTGTTCTCTTGTTCTCCTCCAGCAGTTCGTTTATGCGTAGTGGTTCTCCCAGTCGTGTATAGTTATTTTTTCGTGTTGATTGGTCTTTTCCTGTTTATATCTTGTATTTTCTTTAGTGCATGATAAACTGTTAGATAGGCATATTTTTATGTATCTTGCTATGTCCCCTGAGGACTTGATGATCTCTTCAGGTTTAGCGATTGCATGGAGTTAGTTAGCAGAGCAGGATGGTGGATGATTACGATATACTTGCAGGATTTAGGTATTGATATTACGTTTATTTTCTTCTCGTACTGTCATTCTTTATCATGAGATATCCTACTTGTTAGCATAGTTTATAGACTCACATTATTTTCTTTGGAGTTTTATCGGACATATATGCTAGTGGACTGCAGACCATGACTCATAGTGTTCATTTATGTTTTACATTCTTATTGTGGATTGAGATATAGTTTTGCCTTGCCTTGATTAGGCATATTACCATAGTCCAGACAGCGTTTACGTATTCGAGTTGGGCTGGAGTCCGCTTGATACGTAGCTGGCTTGCTCACGTGCTCGCATTCGAAAAGTGGGTATGGGTCATGACAAATTTTTTTGGTAGCCCATGCAGGTCAGAGCATATCGTATCGGTTATGTAACTGTACTGGTACGAGCCTGTGACTATGACTAAACCTTAGAAATTTTAATCCACACTGCCTTGAAAATTCTCTTAGAAATTTCTCTAACGTCCTTGAAACTTCGTATTCGCTCTCGATTTTTCTTTCTTGCCTTCCTGTACCATTGATTCTCGTCCCTTCCTATTTCAGGGTGACGAATGATCGTGCTGTCTAGAATTCATCAGAAAATTTTAAGTTATTGCGTAATATTGCCTGATTATTGAATTTTTGGTTGTTTATAGATATGAGGGATTATCAATGCCTTATGCCCTAGATATCTTTTGGTAGAATTGTTAGCAACTAGTTAGAAGATTATAAGATTTTAGTGACCGTGTTTGAGGAGTAGTGTGACCAAAGGTGGGTAGAAGTCCTCGAGGGTGCGTAGATACAAAAATTGTTAGGAGAAAATATAAGATATCTTGAGAAATTAAAATTTGAGAAGATTAAGGTAAGAGTGGACTTACTTTTGAATTTTTGGAATATTTATGAGTTAGAATTTCGAGGACGAAATTATTTTTAAGGTGGGTAGATTTGTAACTCCTCTTCCTGGAATTTTGAAGTATTTTTTTATTTTATTTTATTTATTATTTAATTGAATTAAATGGTGATTTTTAGATTTTTATAAATATTTAATTAAATAGTTATTACGATAAAGAGCTTTAGTCATAATTAAATTTGGAGTACAAGATGACCAAGAATTTTGGCACGGATGGTGTAGGTGTAGTTGGGTGCCTTAACTAGTGTATTAGCTATGGTAGGGAAGGCCAAGCCATAAGTGTGTCCTAACTAGGAAAACCTGGCCAAGTTGCGACTTAACCTCTAAAAACGTTTTAATTATTTATTAATTAGATTATTGACTTTTAGAAGGCCCGGTTGTACCAAACTAACCCGAACCCAACCCAAACCCGTGTAGGCACGTAGTGAGACCAAAGGCGTCCATGTAGATGTATGTTGTATCGCTATTCAAATTTAGTGATCTAGTAGACGATTTCACAAAATGTGGTTATAAATATATATTATGAGTTCTTGATATTAAATAATGTTTTACTGATAATATAGTAAATACTTTCCTTAACAAATATGTTGAATTTTGGGATTTATCTAGATTATATATACATGAGTATATATATAGAAGTATATTCATAGTATATGAATATTAGGCTTATATATATATATATATATATATATATATATATATATATATATATATATATATATATATAACAATATAATTATATTTTATTTGTATAAATTTTAGTATATAAAAGTAATAATTATATATTGTAAATATTGATTTTACTTAGAATATTTTATTGTTTGTATTTGTATTTATGGCATGAATGTATATATCTACTTAAATTTGTATTGATGATATAATATATATCATTATATATATATATATATATATATATATATATATATATATATATATATATATATATATATATATTTATATATATATATATATATATATATATATATATATATATATATATATATATATATATATATATATATATATATATATATATATACACACATTATAATATATATCATTATATATATATCATTATATATATATATATATACATATATATATATATATATATATATATATACATAAAAAAATCTATATAGAATAATAAATAAGAAAACAAAACAAAAGAAAAGAAAACAAGAAATAAAAACCAACTTCCCCAATAGCATAACCGAGCCACAGCCCATCCCAAGCCCTCTAACCCGAGAGCCGCCAAAGCCATATTTCCCAAACTCACACACACACGCATATATAGATTAGTCGAGAGAGAGAAAGGAAGAAATCGACAAACCCTAAAACCCCGAAGCCCAAAGCCTGTGTGCCACCCTCACGAACCCTTCGTCGACCACCCCACACGCCTGCGCAGGTTGGACGGCCGACCGCCGCACTGGCGAACGGCAGAACAATAATAGCAGCGGCAGCAACAGCTGGTTTCGAGGCAACTTTGAGGCCCGCATTCTTCCTCCTCGCACGACCAATCTCAGATCCAGTTTTATAGGTAAACCTACAACATATACGTCTTCAATCCTGCTCAATAGATTCAAATTAAATCGGTTCAGAATCAAGTTAGAAATTGACCTGAATTTGATAAAAAAAAACTATGATCCTTGACGGTCGAAAACTGTTTCGGAAACTCGATTTGGAAGGCGATTATTGGCCGATCCAGCGACTTGTTTGGTAAACTACCTGAACAATATTTTAGACAACCAAACCGAGATGGAGACCCTATTATTAGTTTTAATTATAGTTGTTTTCACAGCAATATATTTCAGTTTGAAAATTATGAAAAAACATGGAAACCAGTTTTCAGAAATTGGAAAAAATCCTCCGATACGACGTGCGTCCCGCCAATCCAGGCGAATGGTCGCGAACCGAAAGCATCAAAAGGTGCGTATCGACTTCATGGACGTGTGAGATTTGATGGAATTCAAATTAGTTACGTGCGAGCGACGATTTTGATGCGTATCCGTCAAAATTCACTGTATCGGCCACTTTACAAAAACCTCAATTACTTTGTGTACGTTCGTCAGATCGAGACGAAACTTGCGCCAACAGGACCATGTCATTTTTTTGGTCCTGTATGCCAAGTTTGGTCCTATCCTGAGACAGATGATCAGATCGCCGTTTTGTGGGCCCCACGATCCGATTCAACGAACGATTATGTGCACGGCCCGTCGGAATCCAACTTTGGACATACGGTTGGGTTTCTATCATCAAAACGAATTTGTAGACAAATAGTTTGACGACTCTGACACATTTTTCGTGCAAAACGGATCCAACGACGGACACCGTTTTGACCCAAAATTACTGTTTTACCTCTGTGTCCAGAATTGGGCTTATGGACAGGCAATCGTAGCTAATTTGACTATTCTGAGAATGTTGGCAATGTCTGTTTCAGCTTTCGGAGATAGTTGTGAGATTTGGACTTTATGGCTTACCAGTTGACGGTATATTGTTGGTTCATCGTGCTACCACCAGGCAAGTATACCTTGTCTCCCTCTACAGTTTATTTACATGCATATTCCTATTATTATTTAGTTTTACTAGTTGATCATTGACATGTGATTTGTACATCATGTATGCTAGTATATATATATATATATTCCTTGTTCATAGTTAGCTTGTAGTTCATATTGGATCTGTTTCCCGTATATCTTGACTGAGTCATGTCATGTCGTCACCTGTACTTCAACTGAGTCATATCGTGTCATAGGATGAGTAAGTCCTAACAGAACTGCTGTACCTTATATTCTTGAAGCTAACCTGCGAGTCTACATTAGGGGCAAGGGTTAGTAGTTATCTGTACCTTGATTCCTGAAGCTAACCTACGAGTCCACACTAGGGGTGAGGGTTAGTAGTTATCTTTCCGCACCTGAGAGTCCACACTAGGGACGAGGGTGATTTCTTGAAGCTAACCTGCGAGTCCACACTAGGGGCGAGGGTTTGAGTATCCGTTGACATTCGTGATATTGTGTTCTCTTGTTCTCCTCCAGCAGTTCGTTTATGCGTAGTGGTTCTCCCAGTCGTGTATAGTCATATTTTCATATTGATTGGTCTTTTTCTATTTATATCTTGTATTTTCTTTAGTGCATGATAAATTGTTAGATAGGCATTATGTATCTTGCTATGTCCCCTGAGGACCTGATGATCTCTTCAGGTTTAGCGATTGCATGGAGTTAGTTAGCAGTGCAGGATGGTGGATGATTACGATATACTTGAAGGATTTACGTATTGATATTACGTTTATTGTCTTCTCGTGCTGTCATTCCTTATCATGAGATATCCTGCTTTTTAGCCTAGTTTATACTCACATTATTTTCCTTGGAGTATTATCGGATATATATGCTAGTGGGCTGTAGACTACGACCCATAGTGTTCATTTATGTTTTACATTCTTATTGTGGATTGAGATATAGTTTTGACTTGCCTTGATTAGGCATATTACCATAGTCCAGACAGCGTTTACGTATTCGAGTTGGGCTGGAGTCCGCTTGATACGTAGCTGGCTTGCTCACGAGCTCGCATCCGAAAAGCATGTGCGGGTCGTGACGCCTATTAGCAACCATGATTAGAAGATTAGTCAATAAGTCAATAGGTAAGTGGTTGCCAAGGTGGCATATGTAAGCATGGTTTAGCAGTAACATACCTCATTATCCAGTAGACAAGCATAGAAGGGTTAGGCGTACTGGTAAGTATTGCATAACTCCTATAGACTAGAAATAATGGATTGTTAACCATACTATTAAGGAGATGTGATAGAAGAATGACATAACGTACCCTTTGAGGTATTCCTAATTATATTAGCATGGTTCTTTATTAGCAAGCATAATTTTAATTTCGAGAATAAATTCTTTTACGGTAGATAGGTTGTAAGCCCCTAGTTTTTGTCACGCCACGAGTCAACAAACGTTCGTCCCCGATGTTATTTTGCCGATTCGATCGTCTTCGCTAAGGCGTGATGCCGTACGAGTCTGGTGTTACACTCGTACAAGGCAAGAACGTTACGTTGATTTGCATATTAATACGACAAGTTGAAACTTCACAAATCACATCAGAATATAAGACGCAGTATAGGAAGATAAAAATTTGCTTTTCATTCATAGCTTGCAACGAAGTGCAAGTCGTAATTACATTGGATGCTATTGCGGCTACATTGATTGAAAACAAAATAAAACATACTCGACAAGCTGTCTGAACTAACACTTGTCGTTCCATACATTCGCCCCTTTATACATAAGCCGTCAATTGAATTGGCTTCAAAATACTTCAGCATAGGAATAGCTTCAAAACGCCTCTCCGTACTTCAGCTTTAGTTTAGTTTGGAGCACCTGTCGTACCTGGGGAAATTGGGGGAGGGGATTAGCACACTTGCTAAGTGGACGAGACGAACCAACTCGTCTAAACCGACTCTGATTGTTAAGATATGCATGCTTTAGAGTTGTCTTTCTATTTAGAACTAAATGAATTCAGTTCATATCGATAGCCATCTTTGAGAAATAAAGCATACAGAAAAGCATAGTGATTTATCACGTTTCTTACCACGGCCGTGCTCGTCCCTGCATAAAACAGAGATAGTAGTTATACCTGCATAAGACAATAGATGATTATGCTACTATCTTACATGTGGTCATTGGTGTTACGCACCACTAGGGACTTAATCGAAATTGGCATGCGACGCTACCCTTTCAGCCTAGGTTGCAAGCCTTACTGAAGGTCCCACATGCCTCGCGCCGAAGCATGATAATTTATTCCCCCTAGGACGAATCGGTTCCGATGCCCCAGATACCATTTCGAGGAAAACGAACTTGTGCACAAGCTGTCCATGACCATGCCTATGCGTAAACAGTTTAATATATGCAAACAGTTTTGTATAGCACGGACAGTATCGAACGACATTATCATTTCTCGCAACTCATGCAATGATTCATTTTCCCCAAAGCCGTACTCCCGATTTAGCGTCCCGTGGGCATCAAATTGTCCGAGGCATCATAACCCATGATCAACATTTTATATTATTTTGCAGCACGTGAAGTAGTCTATCTTTTTACTAGAACCTTAAACTTTTTCGTTTATGTGAGAAACTTGTGTTTTTCATAGTAGATTACTCAAAATCGATACGTTTTTCTCGAGTTCTTGACCTTAATGGATTGGCATGCAATTAACTTGGCATCGTTCGATTTGAATGAATTCGAGGCAAAGAATTAGTTTGCGGGACAGAGTAGAAGGAAGGTCCGAATCATCCACCGATTACTTTGCTCGTGCCGATCGTCGAAGCGCTTCGCAACGTCAAGCTTTAGTTATGCGAGCTCCTGCAATGGCACCAACATTTTGTTAGAATTCCTTCTTTTTCTCTTGCTTCGAAATTTGTAATTGCATCCAAGAAAATGACGCGAAAGCACTTCATCAAAACCCAGCGACAAAAGCTCCAAGAAAACCATACAGCGGTCCGGTCCCATCGAAGGGACTCTTATATAGAGCTCACTCGCCGAGATGCAGCCCGCTGTATCTAGGACTTATTCCAACAGAAGTCGTTCCATTAGTTGGATCGATTCTCATAACTTCCGTCCAAATCGATTTGAATCGATGCTGCAAGGCGTTATTGTTTACCAAGCCCAGCGATCGAGTCAGATGGCCATCTAAGTTCCCGACCGATCTGACTCGTCGCAAGCATATTATGAAGTCCGTCGCCTATCGGAATCGGGGCGCTACAGTTTTTGGTTATTATTTTAATTATTTAATTTGGTTATTTAATATTAACTATATTTTAAAACTAATATTGACTATAGAGGTACTTTACCGTAGTTTTGATTTTTGAAGCACAACGATTAACAATTTCTGAAAAATAGTTCTATATTCATATCCTAGACGAGTCCACCTTCATTTTGATATATTATGTCCTATTCAAACTTATTCTCTTGTACTATATATTTCTTGCACAACTTTAGGGTCAAAAATGGTCATTTCAGCCCTTACCGAAAAATTTAATGTATTTTTAAGTCTAGTTTGAGACTCGATCCCGATCCAAACCGTTCGATCCAATATATGATTGTCACCTATTTTGAGCCTATGACACACATGCAAATGGTGTCCCACTCAATCGAGTTATCATGTGCTATTTATTTTCAAATGGCACATAACACCCACTAATTAAACTTTCAGAGCCTATTTTGGTTCAATAAATCCTACCGGCTTAGAACTAGTCCAACTAGCCATGGTTGGGCCTAAGGTAGGTTACCAAAACATATTAAAATGAATTTAGATTAATTTTCAGAAGATTTTGTAATCCATAATAGATTTAAACAAACCCAAGATTTACTTTCCAAATTATGAAACTATTTAAATTCATTGAGATATATCTTGGTGAATCTTTTGATCAAATTTCCACTAAATCTTACCAAACTAATTCCTAAATCCATCTGGTGAAGCAGCTTCCTGGCTAGTTCTTGACGTATTCCCACCCTGGAAGAAGATGATGAGGTAGCACCCCTTTAACTTGAGGTAGTGTACACTGAAGCAAAGGGTGGCTCTTTTTCTTTATCATAAGTTCGGCTTTCGAAATGATGTCAAATTAACGAAGTAGTATGCAATCGTTGGACCACCGACTGCCTTGATTGAATTGCAACTGTCTTTGAGCAGCAATAATTGATAACTATACTTGCACAGTGATATTGTTCAGTGGACATGACATTTGCAGTAGTAGTCTCCTTCTATTTGCTTTTGTAACAAATTATGTTAGACAAATCAGAAGAGGGAAGTTTTGCCTTTAAACCCACTTCATGTGCATAGACAGAGTATGCACGTTAGTTTATTTATAGGCTTAATTGCACTTTGCTACCCTCAACTATTACCATTTTTCAACTTTGTACCCTAAACTATTTTTTGTAACAATTTGGTACCCAGATGTTATTTTGGACTAAAATGCCCCTACCCCTAACCCTCCCCCCCTGCACGCTCCGGCCGCCCCCCTGCTCACTCCGGCCGCCCCCCCCCCACCCCCCCCGCCCCCCACCCCCCCCCCCCCCTGCTCGCTCCGGCCGCCCGCCCGCCCCCGCCTCTCCCCTAGGCCGCGGCAGCACGGGAGGAGGGGGGCTGGGGAGGGAGGGCGGGGCGGGAGGCGGGGCAGGGGGTGGCCGAAGCTAGCAGGGGGGGCGGCCGGAGCTAGCGGGGGGGGGGGGGGGGGGGCGGAGCTAGCAGGGGGAGGGGGTGGGGCGGCCAGAGCTAGCAAGGGGGGTGGCCGGAGTGGGGAAGGGGGTGGAGGGAAGGAAGAGGGAAGGGCATTTTCGGAATTTTTGAAAAATTAGGTATCAAGTTGAAAAAAAATAATAGTTGAGGTACCAATTTGTTACGAAAAAAAGTTTATGGTATCAAGTTGAAAAGGCGGAATAGTTGAGGGTAGCAAAGTGCAATTAAGCCTTATTTATAAAGCATTTACTTTTTGACCTGCTTCATGCACATGGGAACTCCCATCATATAGGTCCTTGATGAAAGACTTGAAAGAAAGACCCACTTCACACGCATTGGGAAGCACTACACATGGGTCTGTTTGTTAATCTGGGATGGCGCATACAGACTGTCTATGCATAGCATCCATTATGTACAATTTGCTATCAGATGCATGCATCAACTTAAATGGCGCATGCTATTGAGCACTTCTGGACCAATTCACCTTAGACTTATTTAAGTTAGCATACACTAGCATATAGTAAAAGGAGTATGTCTTCTACAACTTCAGAGCGCTGAGGCTTCACGTGCGTAGGATGAGAAGCACCAACTTTCTTCCTAGAGTTGTGTTGCTTCTTTTGCACACTTGGCTGGTGTATGGATTGAGAAAATTCCTTATATTCGAGTCTTTGATATCGTAGTGTTTTCTTTTACCAAGACCCAAGTATTCGATATTCTTCTTCTCTTGTGTGAAATACGGCTTTTTAGCCTACACACTGGCAGTACCAATAGCTTTTTCCTTTGTAGCATGGACAAAAGTAGGAACCACAACAACAGACGGATGTGAAGAGTCATGTGCTACAACATCCTTCACTGTGGTGTCAGTAGCCATAGCCTGCACTGGGCTATATACTGACATAGTCTCTACAGGGTATGCACCATTAGATCTTGCATTGGGCTATGCGCCAGGGCTTCTCCTTTGTTATCGACGACTTTTGGGAAAGTGTAACTACCTAATTTCGGGAGGTGTATTTTTGTCATTTCAATAATTTTTATAATTATATTAGTGATGGTAATATTTATTTTATATATATTGGTTGTGTGCTAGCTATTAGAATAGACTTTGTGATTAATTGGTTAGTGGACTAGCCTATTGATTAGACTGTGTTAGTGGACCCAATTAGACTTGATATGACATTAGAGCCCAACAATTAGATTGACATGACACATGGACCAACACTTTGGACTAGGCCTAATTAGACCAAATTAGTCATTCTAGTATAATTTACCAAATTAGGATTAGAGACTTCCATAATTAGATTAGCCTTCATGACAACTTGGAGGACACTTTGGACATTTTCTGTTGCTCATCGAGAGCCATGTGTGGCCGGCTATATAGAGGGGGAGTACTCTTTCTTCATTTTATTTTGTGCCAATTATAAATTGATCCATCCCTCCACCAATTTCTCTCAATTTCACTCTAATTTCTCTTTCGATTCTCTTCATTCTCATCACTTAGAGGAGCCTAGGAGCTTGGTGGCTAGGAGCACAAGAAGAGGAGACTAATTGCTAGAAGATCATGTTCGAATCATGTCCATCGAGCTTTGCATTGGGAATCCATATCCTAATAGATATACATCTCAATTTCTCCTCTATTTGGACTCTAATTATTTAATTTGACTATTAGGAATCCACCCATGGACTAGGACTACATATAGGAGGAAGAATTAGGCTCTAATGACCCTTTATGTGAAAGTTCTATTGACAAATACTTGGTAAATAGATAAAGGGTAATGTATAAGATATAGGGATAGATGTGTCTGTGCATATACGCTATAGGGTAGATACATAGGGCATTGGCTAGTGTGGCCTAATGTTGGCTAGAATACCTTAGAGGCAAGGTATGGACCTAGAAACTTAGGTATTGACTAGTTTGACCTAGTTTAACAAGATGATGCCTTAGTTTGACTTCTATGACCTAAAATTGACCTAGAACCCATATTTTACTCTCGATAGCATTGGGCGTCATTCAAAAACACCATTTAACATTGATATTTCATATTTAGGTCTTCGCGGTTCTATTTTGAACTGATCCCCAATCATTGCTCAGGACCACATATGAGTATATTTTCTGATAGTTTCCATTATCTGATATTTGCTATGATCTATGTACTTAGTGATGTTCTATTTGATTCCTGACACGATGGTTACACGAATTAGTTGTTATGGGTTCCGTCATGATATATTGCTTTCCATATCTTATTCTATACCTCGATCACCCCACTCATATATTGACTCCATATTATGTTTCTCATATCGTGATGTGACTCGAATTATACTATTATGGATAGTCAATCCTATTAGATTGAGCCGTACTATTGTGCTATTGTGGATAGCTAATCCTATTGGATTGAGTCGTACTATTATACTATTATGGATAGCCAATCCTATTGGATTAGGCCGTACTATTATGGATAGCCAATCCTATTGGATTGAGCCGTACTATTGTGGATAACCAATCATAATTATAGAACACCCATTGGAAATGATGATTCAAAACACATAGTTAGTTCAGTTCGATCTTCTGCTTATTTCATACTCATTGCGGTACCTTTTATTTGCTCTATCTTCTTATTTTTTTTGTATGATATGCCAGATAGTTATGGTATAATTCTATATTCTCACCATGTATTACACTCATTATTACTGTTTTATAACATTTATCGTATAATTGGAACTACTATTAGAGTTATGTGCTTTGCTCCAATCCTAACTGGATAATATTTTTTAAAGGATCTTGAGGACTTCTGTCCTACCTATTATGGACCAGGTGTAGATGAGGGCTATCTACATGAGACACAGGAGGAGCCAGCTCAGTAGAGAAGACACTAGTGGCGACTCATCTAGATTAGCTATTAGTACTGAATTTGTCTCCAACTTCTGACTTTGAGATGTTATTATTTCTGAGACTATGTTTATGTTGAGATAGTAAGACTCATAGACTGGATGTGATTTTGGATTATGTTATGCATCTAGGCTTCTCTTGGATTATTATATCATATCTTTTATGTCTTTATCGTGCTATTTATCTCCCTTATAGTTTATTATGATTGAGTATGAGTATTATCATCATCTTGTCCTTCGTATGGAGTTTTAGATATCATTGATAGGTTTTATATACTATTGGGTGAGATGGTTAGATAGTATTATTGACCTAGACAATGTTCTACCACCGATGCTACGACGTAGGCTGGACGTGCCCACGTCCTCGTGTCCTTATATTGGGTGCGGACCGTGACATTTTTGTGGTAGCCCATTCAGGTCCGACTTTACAATTAGAGCAATATCGTGGTACCGACTTTACAATTAGAGCGATGTCGTGGTAGTACAACGGCTTAGTTGTACTACTACGAGCTTGCTAACAGATATAGGAATATGATATTAGGATACAAGGATACTCAATCACAACTAAGGTTACTTGAGAGATTCCTGGGACGACCCCTGAGAATCTTATAATAAACTCTATCTCAAAATATGTTTCTACTTGTTTCCATCTACTCTCCCTTATTCGTTGTTGAATTTGATTCATGGTGTTCGCTGTTGTTTGATTTTGTATCGAGATAAATTTTATGAACTAAATTAAGGTATATTCTAATAAAATATTTGATGAGGACATTGTGAAAGTTAAATGTCTGCTTTGGTTATGGAGTCAAAAGTTTATCGCAGCCAAACTAGCTGGCGTGGCAAAGATATAGAGCCTGATTTGGGATATACTTATCTTATTTATGGAATTTAGAGTTTCTCGCAGCCATATCGGTTGACGTGGTAAAAATTCTAGATAACATGATTATAGGGGTAAAATCTTAGTTATGGACTCTATCGTTTATTGCAGCTATGCTTACTGGTGTGGCGAGGATTCTAGGTAACATGATTACGGATATGCATATATGGTTATCAGATTATATTTTAAATTGGTTCTTAATATATCATCTCTATCATTCAACACTATTATTTTTGAGTTCTGTACCATCACCTTATTAGCTTAGGATATAGATAGATATCCTATATCGAGTACCCTTCTAGTGCCAACAGATAGAATCCTGGAAGTGTTAGTATATTACCCTGAGTAGTGTGTGCCAGTAAGTAAGCTCATCTCCAGGGATTATATTGTATCATAAGTATTAGAAGTAGTATCCCATTATGTTTAGCACTTTTGCTTATTCTGATAGTTGCTATCTTCTATTCGATTTTATTGATTACTATCTTTCTCAACTGCTGTCCTTCCTTGATAATATCTTATCTTGTGCCATATTGAATTTTTTATTTGATCTGTCTTTAGGATGCCACCGAAGACTAGATCTCATTGCTCTGGACCTGTAGCAGCTTTTAGGAGGTCTACTACCTCTCGACCCCATGTTCCGGCTGCATGAGTTACTCCGACCACTTCTTCCGTTTATGTGGGAGTTCCAGCAACTTTTCGGGCACTCCTCTACCTGTTCAGAGGCCTGTTCCAGAGGTTGTTGTGGGTGTTCCTCTTTCTCAATTCTAGGGACTGTTCCAACAGTTTCTGTGGATCTTCCTCCTACACCTCCAATGCCTATTGATACGGCACATATGTTCGCTATATTCAGGGAGATATTGGAAGCCCAGAGGGCTCAGTCCGAGGCACATCAGAGGTAGGCGGACGTGATGCAGCAGGACATCGGGAGTGCCCATTAACTCACTTTGGCTGCAGTAGAGAGGAGAGCTCCAACACAGTAGCAGGTTACCCAACTTAGGTCAGGTAACATCCATGACTTCAAGAAGTTGGGACCTCGAGACTTCAGATGCACAAAGGGCATCATTTATAATGATGACTAGATCGAAGATATCGAACGTCTTATGAGGGTGTCCCGTCTCGCCGAGGACTTGAAGGTTGAGGCAGTAGGGCTTCAGTTACTAGACATTGCTCGCATTTGGTTCAGAAATGAGCCGCTTCTTATTGATCAGGGACATACTTGGGTGGTTTTCAGGGACCTTTTCAAGAATAAGTTCTTCTCTCCAACTAATAGATTGGATCTGGCTCGACAGTTTTAGAACCTCCAAAGGAAGGTATGTCAATGGAGGAGTACACCGCATAATTCAGCAGGCTGAGCCGATACACGAAGTACATGGTGCGAGATATAGAGATCCGGGCGAGTCATTTCCGAGGGGGTCTGAACTGGGAAGTGAAGATCCTTATTTCGTCTTTTTACGTGAGTTATGCTGAGATTCTTATGGAGGCACACAAGGTTGAGCGGTAGCTGGGTTTGAAACCTAAGAGGGACTATGGTTTCTTTGAAGGGGCTGGTAGCAGTGTGACCTGCTAAGTTTCCACATATTCAGAAGGAGTTTTCTTAGCCTCAATTGTAGTACCACTCACCAGCTATAGTTTTCGTTCAGCAGGTTCAACAATAGCCTTAGGGACAGACTCTGCGGACTGCCACTTGTGCTTTTTGTAGGAAGTCTAGACATACTTGGAAAAATTACAGGAAGAGGCTCAGAATATGATTAAACTATGGAATGGTTGGACATCAAGTACGAAATTATCTCCTAGCTTGTCCAACCTAATGTGCAGCCCCATACCGTAGGGGTCCATCTAGGCCACCTATGGCACCGTAAATTTTTCCATACCAGCATAGGAAGACACCCAAGCAGGGTATGGATTTTGTGATGATGGTCAAGGAGGCCGATGCTATAGGAGATGGGTTAGTATGTATAGTTTTATTCTGTTTTGTTCTTTCCTTTCTTTTTTATCTATTATTTTGTGTACTTCTTTAGTATCTTATAGATTGCCTTGTGCTATAGTATGGTTAGTATAGTTCGTAGAAAACCCTGATTGAGACTGCAATATCATGACAAGTAATACCATAACCATGCATGTTGTTTTTTCAATAGAGTTGTATATTGTATGATTTTAGATAGGACTTTCTTGGAACACGATTGATGGGGTTTGACTATAGCGAAGATTATGATGAATACGTTATGACTGGCCAATATAGAGGTGGATGTGTTAAATTTCGAGGACGAAAGTTTTCTAAGGGGGTAGGAGTGTAACCACCTAATTTCGGGAGAGGGGTATTTTTGTTATTTCAATAGTTTTTGATAATTGTATTAGTGATGGTAATATTTAGTTTATATATATTAGTTGTGTGCTAGCTAATTAGAATAGACCCTGTGATTAGTTGGTTAGTGGATTAGCCTATTGATTAGACTTGTATTAGTGGACCCAATTAGACTTGACATGATATTAGAGCCCAATAATTAGATTGACATGACACATGGACCAACACTTTGGACTAGGCCTAATTATACCCAATTAGTCATTCCATTTAATAGATAAAGATTAGTCTAATTTACAAAATTAGGTTTAGAGGCTTCGATAATTAGATTAACCTTCATGACAACTTGGAGGGCACTTTGACATTTCCAATTGCTCATGGAGAGCCATGTGTGGCCGGCCATATAGAGAGGGAGCAATCTCTCTCTTTTTATTTTATTTTGTGCCAATTATTCTCCATTTGGTGTTCTTCTCTAAATTGATCCATTCCTCCACTAATTCCTCTCAACTCTACTGCAATTTCTCTTCATTCTCATCACTTGGAGAGCCTAGGATCTTGGCGGCTAGGAGGACTAGAAGAGGAGGCTAATTGCTAGGAATCATGTCTGAATCGTGTCCATCGGACTTTGCATTGGGAATCCATCTTCCAATAGGTATACATCTCAATTTCTTCTCTATTTAGACTCTAATTATTCAATTTGACAATTAGGAATCCACCCATGGACTAGGACTACCTATAGGAGGAAGAATTAGGCTCTAGTACCCATGATGTGAAAGTTTCATTGAGATTTGTGTCCAATTTGGAGGAATTCCAAGATTGGTGCACCAAGTGTTTGTTATTTGGTAATATAGATCTATTTAGACTTATTTTAGTTGTGTGCGTGACTAGACCATGTCCACAATTGGATACATATAAGCCGTATCATGATACACTAGGACATAGACTAATTTTGGAAGTTTTTTCCTCCGACACTTGTAGCACACATATCCAATTCTCCATGACACATTGCACTAGCTATAGATTGTTCTAATTAGGCTCTAAATTATGTTTTATATATTCTCATGTGATTTGGTTAGGATCAGAGAAGGTTTGGTATAGTTATCTTGGGTGTATCACAAGAGTATCGTAGATTAGTGTGATACGAGGGTGATGCACATCAAGTGTTTGGTTTTGGTATTTTTATGAGTGTCATATGTGTCTATGTGAGCAATGTGTTATATTTATATAGATTGATACTTGTGTATTTGATATATATAGTTGTGTAGGTGAGTAGGGTTGTGTTTGTGTAATGTTGTGAGTTATGTGTGTATGTATGTGTGGGTGTCATGAGTAGAGTGGCTAGGAATACCAATTGAAGGGTTGTGTGTATAGATATATAGATACATTTATGTGTGTTTGTATATAATATAGTTATATGTGTGGGTATCTCTGCACATATGTGACGTTTAGGTGTGTGTATAAGAGAGAGGGAGAGATTTCATTTAGAAGGGACGTGTTCATGTGTGTAGGAGTTAGTACTAGATTGATGAAGGGAGATTTAGTGGAATATTGACAGTGCTAGGAAGGGAAATAGCAGCAGTAATTGGTGCTACAGCAGAAATTATGTTGTTGTTTGTAGACAACAAGAGTTGAAGCATAGAAATATAGCAGCAATAGCTAGACTACCCATTGTTAGGCCAGTAGTCAGTCCAATGAGACTGTATACAACAACAGCAGTAGAGATGAGCTTAAGGCAGGGTGCAACCTGCTTGATAGCAGTAAAGACCGCAACAACAAGGAGGGAAAGACGACATCGCAGCAATAGCTACTATTTTGCATTACAAACAACAGAAGGGGAAGGGCATTTTGCATTACCTAGTAGCAGTAGTAGTAGTGAGTTCTATAGATAGCAACAACTAGCAGGGGAAAGTGTGGCTTGCTGCAGGGCAGCATCATAACTTGTTGCAGGGCTTTAGGCAGTCAGTAGGCTATATGTGTGCATGTAATGTAATCACCCTACAGGAGGAGAGTAGTTTAGCAGCTAGTGTACAAAAGTTTCTGTAGATTGCAGGGGGTTATGTAGCTTATATATGAGTGTGAGTGTGTGTCATGTGAGGATGAACATAGGTGTGGAATGATATTGCATATCTAGTTGTACCATAATATATCATAGAGGGACAAGTAATTGAGGTAAGTAGTGGTACGATATATGTAGGATAGATATGGTACATTGGTATGGGTACATGATATATTCATAATATGGGGTAAGGTTACAGATATTGATAGAGGGTAATGCCATATGCCTATGTATATCTATATATAGCTATATCCTATAGATTGAGTTAATTCTTGGAGTATAGCATATGGCTATATATGTATATACCTATAGGATTTGGAAAAATAGTTTGGTAAGTATAGGTCAATCATGTGGCTAGTTAAGTAGTAAGGTATCTTAGTAAATAGGTAAAGGGTAATGTATAAGGTATAGGGATAGATGTGTCTATGCATATACATTATAGGGTAGATACATATATTAGCTAGTGTAGCCTAATATTGGCTAGAATACCTTGGTATGGCAAGGTATGGACCTAGAAATCTAGGTATCGACTAGTTTGACCTAATTTAGCAAAGTAATGACATAGTTTGACTTCTATGACGTAGAATTGACTTAGAAACCATATTTTACTCTAGATAGCATTGGGCATCATTCAAAAACACCAATTAACACTGGTATTTCATCTTTATGTCTTCGTGATTCCATTTTGGACTGATCTCCACTCATCACTCAGGACCACATGCGAGTACATTCTCTGATAGTTTCTATTATTTGATATTTGCTATGATCTATGTACTTAGTGATGTTTTACTTGATTCCTGATACTATAGTTACACGAATTAGTTGCTATGGGTTCCGTCATGATATATTTCTTCTCACATCTCATTGTACACCTCGATCACCCTACTTATATATTGACTCTATATTGTGTTTCTCGTATCGTGATGGGACTCGAATTGTACTATTGTGGATAGCCAATCCTATTAGATTAAGCCGTACTATTATGCTATTATGGATAGGTAATCCTATTGGATTGAGCAGTACTATTGTGATATCGTGGATAGCCAATCCTATAAGATTGAGTCATACTATTGTTCTATTGTAGATAGCCAATCTTACTGGATTAAGTCGTACTAATGTGGATAGCCAATCATATTAGATTGAGTCGTACTATTGTGGATACCAATCCTATTGGATTGAGCCGTACTTGTAGAAGCATAAAAAAAATACTAAAAAGAGGCTAATAGGTTTCATGCGTCTAAAGATATAATGTTCCTATGTCAGAAGCGGTTTGCTAAAGAGCTTGGAGCTCTTAAAGACACATGTTCAAAAATTGGTCAGAGAGAGACGAATGGTCCATTCAGACGCATGACATATTTTTGTCTCTTGTGTGAAAGACGAACCTCAGGCAGTGTGCAGTGTTCAGACTACGAGGAAAATGTCAGTAACCACCTCACCTTAATTATTACACTTTGTCAGCTGTGAAGGAAGCAGTTGGATGCGTCTACTTCCAGAATAGTGTTTTGCAGTCGGCAATTGAAAAGTTATGCGTTCAAGTGTTGATTGACACATAGTTATTCAAAGAAAAGTTATTGTTTGCAGTAAGCAATCAAATGCTATGCGTTTAAAGTAATTAGACACATGGCTGATCCATACTAAACAGATCGTATGCTGACATGACAGTGTTTCGTACAACACATCACAAAAATATGTGATGAGCTATATGTGATTCTTGAGTACGTTCATTCCCCACTAATCCTTAAGGCTTATGTATGTACCCAGTTTCATGCGTCTCTGAGACAGAAAATAGTATATTTTCTGCACATATACACATGGCTATTCCAGTGAAGAAAAGCTATAAATAGAGAATAGTTCCTTCCTCACGCTGGGCAACAACAGACAGAACACATGCACAAAGAGAGACTATGTATACTACTTCTTTGCTAAGAACTTTCAGTAAGAAAGAGAGAGCTTTCAGTGATAAAGTTTCCCTTGCTATCGAGAGTTCGTCAACCACCAAGCTTCATCAACTTTTGCATCAGATCGTCAACAGAGTAAAAAAAAGTCGAATTAGACTTAATCTCCATCACCCCAATACCCAAATTCTATTGTACTCGGAATTCTTGTTGTACTCTTTCTTTACAATAATATAAAAGACTATATTTCTGGACTCTTTTTGTGTTGAAACAAAAATGACGACTTTGCTGGGGACGACTTTCTTCACCGATGAGAAAGTGGTGGCACAATCTGATGTAACTAAGCTTGGTTCAGTTGAGAATATATTGGTTGTGCAATTCAACCAACAAGTATATCAAGCGATGCTATCGGACAAAGACTCTGCTCCGGCCGCCAAGAGACTGAAAGCCAAGTATATTCGTAAGGCTTGGGTCCCGAAGTCTCTTCCCCTCTATTCCTAATGCCGATGATAGCAAAAGGAAAGCACTGGCCACTGTGGGCTAAAACAACAGTTCAGAGGTGCATGGCTCAGCACCAACCACAATTCCATCCAAAGAAGTTCCTGTTATTGGGACACATGATATACACCATGCGTCTAGGAAAGACTATGTCAAAGAGCCATCAACCAAGCCCTGTGCTTCTCGGAAGAAAAATAATTCCAAGAGAGCGCATGCCAATCATGCGTCCAAGAAGAAGGATGACATATATGACAGAACTACTTGCTCCAGCTTAGGCAATAAGAATGCACAACATTTGAATTTTATTAGAGGAAATTATTACGATGCTAAAGATTCAAATGTTAGAAGTTCTGCTTCACACTTGGTCAATCGAGATGAGAGTTCTGCTTCAATACAGAACTCTAGACGCATAATTGGAGTTAAGAAGTTTATCTTCCACAGACTTTCTTTCTTGTGAGATTCTATACATTATGAAGGAGGTTCGGTTCATGCATCTCTCCATGTTATGTGTACGGACGATAAAAAGCTATACAAGGTAAAACCTATGCGCCCCAGCTTGCCATGCGCCTCTCTCCACATGCTGTGGACTCATGTACATTGCTTCCCAATGTACCTAAAATGAGTCCACATGACAAAACATCTCGAGACCTAAGTACTGGGTTTTTCCATGTATATAAAATAGGTCGACGAGTACAAAAACCAACTTTCCCATACACGAACTTTGTCCGGTCGCATAAAAAAGGAAATAAGGTCATACACCCTTCTATTCATTTGCGTGATATGCTTCGGCATAAGCATAATTCAACAGAGGTATCATTGAACACAATTATGTCTCATCAAATACATTCCTGTACAAAGATTGTTATCAACTGTTGCTGCTCAAAAATAGTTGATCAACCAATTAGGTGATATGTCTTCACAAGATTGCAACCAAACTCTTCGGATTTGTCATGTCTGTAGGAATGAAATGTAAAGCACAATACTCTAGGGGGGTAAATAGAGTAGGCAGTAGAAATTTAGCTAATTAAAAAGTTAGCAACAAGATCACAGATAATATATCACAAGTATGTAAATAAAAAGCAGAGATTAGAAAGCAAACATGAATACGACTATGTATACTAGTTTTCCTTTTGTGAGGACTATTTCAGTCGGAAGAACTCTAGCTTCTAGTTGAATCCATTATGGAAGGATACCGCAAGTTTTCATCCGAAGTCCTTGCAACTTCTACAACGCAAGCTTTGATCCAAAGTACTCGACCAACTTCAATTGTGAAGTGTCTTTCTTCAATCAAGCCTCTGATTACAATCACTCTGAAACTTCTAGACCGTACCGCACTGGCAAATCGACTAGAAGATTGTAACTGGCTTAGGATTTGAAAATGAAAGAGCTTAGAACACTTTGGAATACCGTATTAGGCTTAGAGAGAAGAGAAGAGAGAGGTGTGTTCAAATGAGGAAAATGCTTATCTATTTATAGTTTTTCCAAAGGCAGAATTCGGACAAAATTTGGACATAATTCTTTGAAAGAATCTCGACAAATAGTCGTTGCATCCGTAACTACGGGATGACCAAGTTCAAAATCCAACGGGCACTAACCGAACTCGGACAGAATTCGGGTCGAACTCGGGCCGAACTCTCCTGGGGTCCAGAGTTAGATTTTGGGGATTTTTGTAAACTGGTTTTTGGTCTTTTTGAAAAGTTTAAAAGCAGTCAGGAGCTTTTTGTAAAATAAGCTATTTTCAAAACAAAGGATATTTTGAAAATTGGGATAGCCTATTTGCTAGTACGAATCGGTGTACATCATATTCCTAAGTGGCAAACGACTTCGATTTGGGATAGCCTATTTATAAAATTACATTAAATATGAAATACAGAATCATGTGGAAAAACGACTTCGATCTTGAACGGAACGGTAACATTTCTTAGCAATCGCCCAAGTAGCCCTTATATCGAGACAAGGTTAAATCAATTATTAAAATCAGGTTCGACCATAACCAATGGGCCAACAATCTCCTCTATTTTGATAATTGACAAACCTTGACCGATATAACATCTTGATCTTTTGATTTGAAAGAAATCAAAATTTGTAATGCTTTTCAGCTTGTATGGTACTGTATCCTTAAATTTTTTTCCTATATCTTGCATAAGATGTTAGATCCTATTTCTCCCCCGTTGTTATTTAGTAAAATAATTGCAAGGAGAGAAGCTCCCCCGCAATTCATGCTTAAGAAACAAACATTGAAGAATACAAAAAAAAGATAGAAAAATATGTATTTCACAGGCAGTTTTATGTAAGAAGCATAAACTGAAAGAAATAGTGCTACGAAAAAAATGCATATACAGTATAAGAGAGAATAGTACGATACACACTGAAATGCATACTAATAAGAGAATAATAACCAGATGTTCCATATACATCAACTCAGCAATAAAATATCTCAGTACAAAAATAAAGAGAGTACTATCTTGGAATGTCGGAGCATTTTTAAGCATACATTGACAAAATAAAGTCTCACTAGATAATATCTAGACAAAGTACATAACTCTAGATAAAAAATCCTCAGAGTCATCATCATCAGCGCCAATATCGCCACCATGTCCAGATGGACTAGCTCCAGAAATGCCAACTCCAGAAGGGTGTGGAGTAGCACCAGAACCACGGTACCAATCATAAGCATTACCGGGCTCAAAGAAGTGACAAACTGCCTCATCTTCATAGCGGTAGCCCGACACAGCTGGATCTCGGGGAAAAAACTTGCAGAATGACCAATCTGAGCAAAATAAAGATCTGCAAAGGAATTTACGAGAGCCTGAAATTGACTGGCATATCGAAACTCGCGTTCCCTCGATGTGTCAGTAATAAACGCTCGCAAATCAGAAATATGCTGGTGAATACCCTCATAAGACATAGGGTAGTCCTGTGGAGGTGGAGGTAGAGTAGTAGGAGGAGCAAGAGGAACAGCTGCATTGCGACGAGAAAGTTGAAGATACTTTGGCTCAGAGTCACGAGCACAAGTGGATAAATCAATCTCAAAATGTTGAAAAATGATTGGGAGGATCATCGCGTAAGCAAGGTTTCTGTTCCTTTTGCGACAATGACCCATCATCTGAATGATAGCTTTGGGGACAAAAAAAGGGATACCATTATAAATATGGTAAATAGCAGACATTTCAAGGGTAGTCACATCATCCTTTGAAGTGAATTTGGGCAATATAGTGAAGTAGACGATGCGATGCAATTCATAGAAAAATAAGTTCAAATTAGCAGCTTTGAACTTACCAGAACGAACACGATCAGGAGAACAAAGTTCGTTCTTGAAGCTGTTTAAGGTCGTGCCTACAGAAATTCAAATTTCGTGATATCGTCTAGTGGAGCACCTTCATTTGGAATATCAAGGATTTTTATTAAATCGACATCATTGAATTGAATATCGATTCCGGCGAGACAACTTTTAAAAAGTGAAAGTTTTAAGAGTGAAATTACAATAAAATAAACGGATATCATTAGTTGCAATCAGATATGAATGAGTAACAATGTTATGCAATCCTAATGCTTCAAAGTATGTCTGATAGGACGAAAAGATTGTCCATTTAATTGAGGCATCGAGGCATATGTTACGATTCAAGAAATCCGCAGACCATAAAAGTGATTGATCATGTGTTTGAAAGAAAAACCCATTGAATGCCCCGTCGTCCGTTTGGACGGGTGAAAAAAGGGATTCATGGATTGGATCCGAAGGCGATGCTTCTTCACTAGCCGTCGTCTTCTTCCTCTTGAAGGGGTTGAAGTTCTTAGGCATTATTTTTCTATGAAAAATATAGAAATTACAAAATTGAAAATGGGAGAAGGAAGAGGTTATACCTTATGAGATTTGAGTATGTAGAAGAGAACGAGATACTCCGCACGAATCCAAAATTTGGATTAAAATCTCCAAAAGAGTTGAGAGAAATGGGTTGAAGAAAAACTAGGGTTTTGGAGCTCGGGAGCGACTGCTTGCTGTGTTTTGAGGGTTTTATAGGAGATGAATAGGAAGGGGCCATTTGATTCTGACTTAAAAGTACCCGACACCAACAGAACTCGGGTCGAAACTCGGGTCGAATTCGGTCAGAGTTCGCCTGGGCTTCTGTTGAGGTATTTTTGAAGAAAATTAAATACAATGTCACTTATATTCATCAATCATTTTCAATTATTTAATTCCAACTTTAGTTATTTTTAATTTCAATTAATATGATTAATGTTATTTTATGAATTAAATTTTTTTACGTATCTACTATATCAGGTTAGTTGTAGGGGTACTGTCCCAGTTAACGGAGGTTCACCGGGGAACGCTTAAGTACCATTTTGCTTTAGCCGTAGCCGTAGTGACAGACAAACTCTTTGTAGGTTTGTATCGAAAATAATTTTGTATATTAAAAAAGTAATCAATAAAACAAAATTAATTAATATTATTGACATATAAAATTCCTAATTTTCGACGTAAATAATTGAAATGATCTTTCGCTAATGGTTTTGTAAAGATGTTAGCTAATTGGTTCTTTGTGTCTACATATACAAGGTTTATCTCCATTTGTTTGATGATCTCTAAGAAAATAATGCCGAATCTCAATATGCTTAGTACGAGAGTGATATACAGGATTCTTAGTCAAATTAATAGTGCTAATATTGTCACAAAAAATGGATATGTGTGAATATTGTAAACCAAAGTGTTATAAGGTTTGCTTTATCCACAAAATTTGTGCACAACATCATCCTGCGGTGATATATTCAGTCTCAGTTGTTGATAGTGCAACAGAATTTTGCTTCTTGCCAAACCAAGAGACTAGAGTCTTACCTAGGAAATGACACGTGCTGCTAGTACTTTTTCTATCTACTTTGCATCCCATAAAATCAGCATCCGAGTAACCGGTTAGGTCAAAGGACGTGGTTTTGGAATACCATAAGCTGACAGAAGAAGTTCCTTTAAGGTATCAAAAGATATGCTTAATTACGTACAAGTGTGATTCCTTAGGATTAGCTTGGAAATGTGTACACAAGTAAACACTAAACATTATATCAGGGCAACTAGCAGTTAAACGTGTACACGTACGGCTCCTTTACCCCATTGTCGATCTGACGACGAGTTGAACTTGCTTTGGTTTTCTGGTGCTGGTGATTGAAACTCTAGGGTTACCAATCAAGAGGATGCCGAAGTTGAAGATTTCGAAGCCTCTTTATCAAAGGAAAACTCCTTCTATTTATAGGGGAGCACATATGTGATGTGAATAAGGATTGTGTAAATACGCTACACAGGGAGATATAGGAGAATCTTGAGGCGGTCACGGTGAGGGCTACTGCTAAGCTGACACGTTGCTGGCATATGAATTCTCTTCTATCGAGATCTTTGGGGAGTTATCAATATAACTGAATTAAATGACACGTGGCGTGTACTTATTTGTTGATCGGATGAACCTGAGCAGATTCTGTTTCTATCTCCGAAGTTAAATTTTGTCTTATCTTAGAGGGCCATTGGTTTAAACAAACCAGTTGGATATGGCTCTCATCCATAAGAACAAACTCCATCCTTATCTGTGGTTTAAATAAATCGATAAGATATTGCTCTTATCAACAGAATCAAACTCTGTCTTATCTTAAGAGCGGTGGTTTAAACAAACCGATAGGGTGGTATCCTGAAAAGATATACACACCCATCTGGCCACGTGGAACCATGTCACTTCGTAAGGCTGTGCCGCTATACGGGCTGTACTTTTCATGGAGCTTTGATGCCACCATGCTTCTGGGCGACGAGCGGGCTTGTGTTTTAGGCGAGGGAGTCACTACACTTTTAGGGCTACGAGTGGCTGTGCTTTAGGTGACAAATTCACTGCACTTTTAGGACTACGAGTGGACTGTACTTCAGGCAACAGAGTCACTGTGCTTTTAGGGACGACAAGTAGACAGTGCTCCAGGTGATGGAGTCACTATGCTTTAGGGTGACGAGCAAACTGTGCTTTAGGCGACGGAGTCACCGTGCTTTCGGGCGACGAGTAGACTAGGTCTTGAAGACGGAAGAGCCACTGTGCGTCTAAGTTGAAGCAAGGGCACTGTGTGAGGGAGTGGGCTAGCTGTGCTTCTAAGTCGAAGCGAGGGCACAGCGAGGAGGCTGCACTTCTGAATCGAAGCGAGAGCGCAGTGGGGAGGCTGCGCTTCTGAATCGAAGGAGCTAGTTTCTGTCAAAGTCTTTAAGAGCGATTAATTACCGCTCTTCTTGATGGACGGGTCGGTCGTCCTCTTCTTTAATTATCATCGTTATTTAGGGAATTCAAGAAATCTGTGGCCTAGGACTCAGTAAAATAAACCTATTATATGAGGTTCGTTGTGCTGAGTTCTAGCTTCATCCCATTAATTTGGACGTCTTTGACCGACGGCCGCGTGGCATGTTGGTTGGACCACACTCACCCTATATAAAGGGGAGTTTTTTTGAAGAGTCGTCTTCCTCTCTTAGCATTTCCAAATGCTATGCTCGATCCTGACTTAGCTTCGAACGACCATTGGCTTTGCACAGGTCGGCTGATGGTTGTGGATCCCTTCGTTCAAAGAAGCTGTGCCTTTGTAGAAGAACTGTTGCTGAGTTTCGAGTTACACTTGAGTGTTTGGCATAAGGAGTTTAAACCTGAACAACGGCTTGGAGGTCTTCGAGATCCAAGCTTTCGGATTTGGATTGGTTGCCAATCCGAAGAGTCACAGGTTAGTGCTTTGCCCTGCTTAATGGCGGTGGCACGGCTTGTGCTGTGGGCTAAGTTCTTGTTCGGGCCAATAGCTGCTTCAAGAAGTAGCTTGCTCTGACAGCACTACGCGTCTGGAGGGCTGCACGTCTGTGAAGATTAACCCTCTTGTATAGGGTTCTATGAAGATAAACCCTCTTGTAGTGAAGATTAACCCTCTTGTAGATTCTTAGGAGTTTTAGTTCTTTTCATGTAATCGCAAAGAATCTGTAATAGATCCTTATAGACATTATTTTAATAAGAGAACTCTTTATGCACTTTTTGTTGTATGTCTTTGTGGCTTGAATTTTTTGTCTGCGCATTCGGGTATCTGCGCCTTTTTTTATGAAGCAGACTGTAGTGAGAACACCACCTGCACTTTTGAATACCTGTGCTTTTATGCTTCTACAAGACCCCCTTTAAAGTGTTTCAAACTTGAGTCAAGCTCGGAATACTTTGAACAGAAGCATGACACGTGTCTTTTGTAAGTGAATGCCAATCATGTCTACTGACAGGTTGTCGTCACGCTTAGGCTTCGACATTAAATGTCTCGAGCCGTCGCTTTATTAAAGTTGATCTTAACTCCTCGTTTCCAGGGAACGGTCATCATGATCTCAACTTTTCGTTCCTACGTTGTTCGAAGAGTTTCCTCGACCATGAAGCGTTTCGTCTTCTTTTGCTGACGTGGCTGCACCCTATAAGTAGGGGTCGTTGGGGAGAGAGAAAAACTTTCTTGCTTTCATCTACCTTCCCACAAAAGTTTTTCGTCAGAGTCTTCTTCCTTTTTCAAACCCTAACTTTTCCTGCCATAGCTCCCAAGAAATCAAGAATCCCAAAAGCACCTGCGGTGAGCTCCAAGAAGGTTGAAGAAAAGCGGCCTACTTTCGAGGTAGATGATCTTGATGACTTACCGAACATTGGTGTGGTTGTTCATAGCGACGTATGGCCGCCTGTCGTAGGTAATAAACTTTGATCCCCTGCTCTGCTGATGCATATGAGCGGTCACTCCTCGGAGTATCGTCTCATAGATGTGCTGAAGCTTTTCTTGCTGATGCGCGTGGACACTCGTTCTTTGGATGAGTATCTGTAGATGCGCTGAAGCTTTGTTCACATGGTTGTTGCTTTTAACAAAGTAATAACTGTAAGATGTGCTGAGGTTTTTACCGACGCGCAGGATGCAGTGCTGCGCGGATGCTCCACCATTGAAATGCAGCTCTACTGGATAGTATTTGTTCGAAAGCTAACTTGTGGAAGCACAGTACTACCTGGTAGAAACTGTACGGAAGATAACTTGCTCAAGCGCAGTGCTATCGGATAGTAGCTGCACGGATGCTTTGTTTTATTACAAAATAAATCTTGGCCTCTAGTTTCTTGCTTTTGTGTAGTTTCCATGACCACCTCCCTGAATGAGATTCTTTACGACTTATCTGTTTGCGCGCAGGGGACAAACGTCGAGCAGGAGCTTGTTGAGCCAGCCAGGAGTTCGATTGCCGAAGATCAACCGACGGGGCGACTAAATGAAATACAGGAGCAGCATTTGGGCTATTTTTGCCGCATGCTAGATCTGGGTAGGCTGACACCTTCTCTGGATGCCGACGTGGGGATGTTAAAGCCCCACTTTCTCTTTGGTGACCAGTTGGCTCTGAAGGAGTTGGACCTCCTTACACTTAAATTGGCTTGGTATTTTGAGAGCAATGGCCTCCCCATGTACGTTCCGGCGACTGATTGACACCTACTGCTGTCTGTTTTCTATGTTTCGTCGAAAGACGGCGTCAGGAGTGGGATCTGACCCCTAGCCAGGGGGTCTAATCGCGGGCCGTATCAAGGTAGATATGGGCTCCAAAGGGAGAGATGCTTTTACGCCCGTTCGGGGTGGCTTATCGCTCACCTTGCGGTTGCTAATCCCCGGTCGTAGGTTCAGTGATATCTCTATGATGTGCATCTATTTGGTGCTACTATTTTTGTAAATAGACTTATGGCGGCCAGTTGTACATATCCGTCGGGCACCTACTGGGTCGAAGGCTGGTTCACTCTTACAAAAAGTAGGGTGACTTGATTCGGTGGGCATTGAGCACTTTTAAGGAGGATCTGAGTGGCACTGGCCTTCGTCGTGCCATAAAAGGTACTGAGTATGGAATCCCTATCAACCAATCCTTGTTTTTTTGCTTTACTGGAGTTGTTCAATCATCATACCGGGATTTTCTTCCTGCCGTGTGGGAAGATGGGATTGGCTCTCCATAAGATGTTTGCTATCTCGAAGCTGTCTTAGGGTGAGCACCCATACGAGGAGTATTGCCCTACTCCCGATGAGCTCGCAGGGTTGGAAAGCAAGTACCAGAATATGATGGCAGTGTACAAGAAGCTGCTTTGCCACCATCAAGTTTGTGTACGCCAGGACTCTACAAAGGGTCAGCCTCACTTTAATGCGTGGATGAGGTATTTCTTTTGTAACTCCACAGTCTGTAGTTGTTTTTACCAAAACGTAAGTCCGAAAGCGACGCTAGCTGCCTTCCTAATGATGTGGCTAAGGAAGGCTATAGTGCCTGGAGGCTCAGGCTCTATGGGGTGACTGGGTAGGGAACTTATCATGTCGGCCGCGAGTTTGGCTTTTGGTCATCCTCTTGCGCTACTTCTGGCCATGGTTTACAACATTCTTCGAGGCCTACGGGACCTCTCAGAAAAGATCATAGAGTATCATGGGTGTGCTAGCGAGTTTCCTCGAGTGGAGTTGCCCTACCACTATTTGATGGCCTGGTTGGCATTGCATCATACTGGTTTGATTGTCTCCGCTACTATAGACGGTCACGATAAAGGGGACGCGCTTTTGTACAACTACACAAGGCGAAGTGGTCTCATGATGGTATTCCTGCCTGTAGGCGGGAGTTGAACCGCTTGGACAATTATAGTTTTAGCAGGGTTTCGCCTTTCTACGGTGGCCATGAAGCTGGTGATGAGCTGGTTGATCGAGCAAACGAAAGGGACGAGTTAACTGTCGGTGCTTTTCGCTGGTTGTTATCTATTCGTCCTTCGCACCTGGTGTACCAGAGCCAAAATAGGGCATATCTGGAGCCCTATCTGCCGAGTCGCTTCGTGCGACAGTTTCGTTATAGCCAAACATGATGAGCAATCCCAGCTTGTGTCTTGTCTATAAGGGAAGTTTGTTGGACGGCGCCCGCGCTTGGAGTTATTACAATGCCAATCTACTAGGGCAGCATTTACTTATCTGACGTGCATGGGGAGACCTATGTCTTATATTCTGCTGTAAAGTTCCACTATTTGGTGAATAACTTCTTTTCGGGTTATGACCGAAACAAAGCTTTATTGTGGGTATGAAGTTTGAGAGGCCCCAACGGCGGGTCTCAGAAGTCTGAAGCTGCAGGATATGGGTCTTCGGATGATTCTAGTGCCTCTCGGGAGTGAAGGGAAGATGTGGTACCCTGAGTTCCCCACTGAAATGTTGAGCTCGTCCAGCGACAAACCCTCCTTCTAGCAAGAAGGTTAAAAGAGTGGCATTCAAGGGTCGTGCTCCCTTGCGGCCTAGCGTGCCGCCTGTTGCGTCAACCTCACGGGTACATTTTAGTTTTCTTTTGATTCGAATTTTCGCTCGCAGCTTTTCACTTATCCTTGTTTTGCTTGGTGCAGGCGAGGGAGACGTCAGAGCGATTAAAGGAGTACCATGTCCCTGAGGAGGGCCCAACCACTGAGGCAGAGATGGTCCCTTCTCCTGCCACTTTTGGCTTTGAGGTAATGGCTTCCAAGGGCGGCTCTGTGGTAATTCTTGGGGTTGGCCTCGCATTTCATGAAAGTACCGTTCGGGAACCCGGGCTTGAGACGGGTCGATCGGTTGAGGATGCTGAAGGCACATCTGCTGGTTTCTTCCGGGAGCCTCCTCCTTACGGAGGCATCGAGGGACCAGTGTTGGAAGATTTAGCCCTGGCGTACGTTGCACCTCAATCCCGAGTGGTAGTTGAAGAGAATGTCAGAGACCCAGTGGTAGGCATTGGTGACAAGCGGGCTAGTCGAGACGATGCGGTCACTGATGAGCCGCCCGCCAAGGCTCCAGCCAAGGCGGTCACTATCACGGTGGTATGAGCCCGTCGATGAGACCCCTAAGGGTCATACTGAGGAGGAGGAATTGGTCGAGGAGGCTGCTAATGAATTATTTGAAGAACCCTCCAATGTAGTCTCTCCAGGACGGTCTGAAGAGATTATACTCGAGACACCTGTTCTGGGTTCGGTCGAGAAGACTCTGGACGAACCGGTTGCTGACACACCGGTTGAGAAAGCTATTAAGTTAGTTATAGTGACCGTTGAGACGTCGACTGCTGTGATTGCTCAGGCTCCAATTAGCGGAGCTTCGGCTGATGGACCGGCAAGTGGGCTTGCTGAGGAGTCAGTCGTACGTCAGACAGTGTTGGATCCTGTTGTCTCTGTACTGCCAATGACCTTTGTTACGGTGACGGTGCCCCATATTTCGGCTGTGATCCCTATGCATATGCTGGTGCTGCTGCCGTCCAGGGGCCTTCCATCGCGACATCTCCGGTAACCCCAATGAGCTTGGCTGATAATACATATTATACCAACCTCATTCTGAGCACAATTCGTCATGCATTAACACGTGGTTTAGAGGGTGTTTTACGAAACAACCAATCTCTCAGACGGGTCCGGAATATAGTAGAGGCCCAGTTGGTGGCCTTGCGCGACTATCCCAAGTGTGAGGCTAAGGCCGATGCTATAGAAGATCTGTTGGCTGAATTAGAAGCCGCTACCTTAGAGCTACAGAATCTGGAGCGTAGGCTTCTGACTCTAGCCGCTGCAGAGTTAGAGAAGATGGTCTTCGAGGCATCTCAGTACGAGCAGAAATGTCGGACACTAACTGATCGGCTTGCCAAGGTTGAGTCCGAGATTAAAGCAGTGAATAATGCCGAAGAGGCCCGGGTTTGTCACCGTGCAGCCGTGGAGGATCAGTGCAAGGCCCTCCGGGAGCAGATCTAGAAATTGAAAGAGACCCTGGCCTTGGCTGAGAGTGACCTAGTCAAGTCTGACGATCAGAAGGAGATCTTTCGCCAACGTTCTGAGACTCTGGCTCGGGAGAAGGAAAGCATTGGCATTCGTTAGGCCGAGCTAGCCCTTGCGTGTCAAAGCCTCTATCCTATTGAGAATGAAGCCGCTCGCCGTCAGGAGGCCGAGCGTCGAGCCCAAGCATTGGTTGGCCCCCAGATTGCTCTTTTGAGGAGTCGGTTGAAAGAATTTCAGCGCCGGTCTTCCCAGTTTTGACCTTCTTTCTGTCTTATTGTCTCTTGGTTTGTGAGAGACAAATTTTTGTAACCAAAGAAAGAAAACCTTTTCACTTTATCAATGAAAACATTGGCTTTATTTCTCTGCTTGTCTTTTTTACTTGTGAATTTTTTCTCGTACAAGAACGAGGATTCCCTCAGAGGCAGTATGACGTGAGGGGATAGAGATAACTATGTTGGGAATAGGATATTTACTCAGAGGTTATATGGACATGGTAAACACAAAATTCTTTGGTGGTAGACTTTTCCTTACTCAGAGGTAATATGGACGTGGCAAGGATAGACTCTACGGGTGTATAGAACGACTCAGAGGTAGTATGAACATGAAAGGTTCTATAGATGAATATGACAATTATGGTGGATTGTCATGGAAGAGATGTCTACTCAGAGGTAATATGGACATGGTAGGCACATCTTCGCTAGGGTATAGAATAATAATTCAGAGGTAGTATGGACGTGAAATATTTTCTAGATAGTTATGACAACACAAGGTCATCATAGAAGCGCCGACTACTCAGAGGTTATAGACGTGGTGGTCGTGAACTTTGCTAGGTTATAGGAAGACAACTTAGAGGTGATATGGACATGAGTTATTTTTTCTACTGGGTGAAGTATAGAAGGGGTGAATTCCTATAATAGAATCCATAAATACCCACAGGGGATGTGAGAGCCTATCCTGGTTTGAACCTCAGACATAGTATTTCTTCAGGAACTTACCATTGATTGGCATCATTAGCAAGTTGCCGTTGGGTTTGGCTAGTCGGTAGGCACCATTGGAGTAGACCATCTCTATGACGAATGGTCCCTCCCACTTGGGCTCGAACTTCCCAGTCATCTTGTGAGTCATTACCATCGGTCTTCGAACTGATAAGATAAGGTCACCCACTTGGAATGTTCTTTCCCAGACTTTCTTGTTGAGCTAGCAGATGTTTTTCATCCAACGCCTCTAACTCTTGTAGCCACTAGCGTTGATTGTCTTCGTCAGTCAGCTGGTTGGTGATAGCTACCCATAAGGATAGGATCTAGATCTTCCGGGGAAGCGCTGCCTGACGAAGCTTCCATAAACAAGAGAGATGGTGTGTTGCCCGTGGGTGTTCGAATGGTCG
Organism: Iris pallida; assembly: GCA_029216955.1. Taxonomy (NCBI): domain Eukaryota; kingdom Viridiplantae; phylum Streptophyta; class Magnoliopsida; order Asparagales; family Iridaceae; genus Iris; species Iris pallida. The sequence goes on from JANAVB010018744.1 coordinate 150,273, forward strand.
TATGGTAAGCCCACAGACAATCGTCGAGCTTCTCATTCCAGTCACGCTTATTAGAAGAAACGACTTTCTTAAGTAGTTTAACGATAGTCTTGTTGAACGCTTTGGCCAGTCCATTTGCTGCAGGATTGTAAGCCATTGATGCCATATTCTGTATTCGATTTTTATTGCAGAACTGATAGAAAGCGTGGCTCACGAACTGAGGGCCATTGTTATGGATGATCCTTCGAGGAACTCCAAAGCGGTATATGACGTGATGCTTGACAAAGCTGATCATGTTTGCGATTTTACCTCGGCCAGAGGTACTGCTTCCGCCACTTAGAAAAGTAGTCGGCGATGGAAAGTATGAAACGGTGTCCTCTGGAGGATGGTGGACTGATTGGCCCAATGATATCCATTCCCCATGCTTAAAATGGCCAGGCGGCCGTCGTAGGGTACAAGAACTTTGAAGGTTGGTGGATGAAGTCAATATGCAATTGACATACCCAACACTTTTTTGCGTAATCAATGGCGTTTGCCATCATAGTGGGCCACTAGTAGTCCATACGACGTAATCGGTCTTGCAACTTAGGACGAGGCTGATGGGCTCTATAGGTAGAGCTGTCAAAATGGGCTAAGCCCGTTGGGTCGGCTCGTCCCGCCCGCCAAAAAGGGGGGTTGGGCCGAGCATTTAGGAGCCCGCCAAACAGGCGGGCCTAGGTGGGCCGGCCTGCTAGTAGCCCGCCCCGCGGTGGGCTAGCCCGCGGGCCAAGTGGGTTGGCCCGCCATCTTTTTTTATAAAATTTTTAATTTTTTTATTTAGCACATATATGAGATATGTATAAATGATAAAAATTCTCATTTAATGCAAGTAATGACGTATAAAATATTAAATTTGGTCATTATTTACATGAATGAAGGTATTTTAAAGAAATATATACTATTATAATGTTTCTTGTATTTTACTTGTAATTTGATGCATATGAGAGTGAGTAGAAAATATATATATATGATTTTTTTCCTTTTAAGAAACTAAACAATAATTAAATTTTTTTAAAATTAAGCGGGCTGGCCCGCCTAGCCCGCGGCCCGCCGGTGGGTTGGGCTGGGTTGGAATTTTTCCAGCCCGCCAAAATGGTGGGTCGGCCCGCCCCGCCCCGCCAAATGGTGGGTTATGGTGGGTGTGGGCCGGCCCGCCCCGCCGGCCCGTCCTGACAGCTATATCTATAGGTGCCATCGTGTGCCTCCCTAAGTGCTTTTGTCTTGGATAAACATCGCAGAAGAAGCCCATCGTATGAACGACGATACAACATCTTGGTAGCTGTGTCGTAGAAGAACCAGAAAGTGTCTCTTGATATAAGTAGCTTTCTTCAGGTCTTCAGGTAAAATCCCATAGACTGCATAGTCTATGAACGGTAATCGCCAGTTTCGAACGTCAACATTAGCGTCTATTTGTAATGAGTAACTCAGACACGTATGTAGATTGTTCTTCGGGCAAACTAGCTTTCGGTCTATTACCGTGACGGTATATTGGGTTCCAACATGAGCGACTAGAGAAGCAGTGAGGCCAGCTAGTACGTCGGCCTCCAAGTTCTGCAACCGTGGTACATGTTCTATAATGAACCCTATGAAGTTAGAGATGATATCGATTGCTACTTGGTGGTATGGAACCAGATCTTCATGCCAGACTTCGTATTATCCTCGAACCAGGTTGATAATCAGTTTCGAGTCGCCATAGGCTTCGATGTAGTCTACCCCCAGCTGTTTAGTGAGATAGAGTCCAATGATGAGAGCGTTATACTCAGTGATGTTATTGGTGCATGACTCCATGAGAGAATATGTACGGTAGATGACCAAGCTGTTGGGAGTGATGAGGACCACTCTGACCCCTGTAATGATCTTACCTTTAGGCCCTGTTCTTGAAGCACCGTCAAAGAACATGTGCCAAACCGAGTTATCTGAGATGGCATTGGACTCTAGGTCTTCATCAGGGATGTCGTCATAGAGCTTGATATCTATGGCATGGGGTGTACTGCTAAGAAGTCGGCCAATGCTTGGCCCTTGACTACCTTTTGTGGAACGAACACCATGTCATAAGGAGTCAAAAGTATTGCCCACGTGGCTAACCATGAGTTTAAGGCCCTGGCTTGGTCATGAGGGCCCTGAGGGGATTGACCCGGGAGATGACGTGGATCGTTTGTCCGGCCACATAATGGCACATCTTCTGGATGGCAAAAAGTAGGGCAAGACACTCCTTCTCCATAGGATTATACCGATGCTCGGCCCCAATCATGGTCCTGCTGAGGTAGTAGGTTACCTGTTCGTAGCCTTCATTGCTCCTATGGGCTAGCAAAGCACCGAGATAATGGTCCATGGCTCGGACGTACAGCAGAAAATGCTTCCCCACGACTGGTACTACTAGTACTGGAGGACTAGTGAGGTACTTCTTGATGTCGTCGAATGCGCGCTGGCATTCTTCCGTCCAGACAAAAGAAATCCCTTTCTTTATCAGTTTGGTGAAAGGTTGACATCTACCAGAGAGATTTGCTATGAATCTTCTGATATATGCCAAGCGCCCTTGCAGGCCTCGGAGGAGCCATGTCCAAGATCGCCTTAGTCTTCTCTGGGTCAATATGAATACCCTTGGCTGTGACGATAAAGCCCAAGAATTTGCCACTGGAGACTCCTAGAAATGACTTGGTTGGGTTCATCTTCAGTTGATGTGTTCGCATTAAGTCGAACACTGTTCTCAAGTCGTCCAAATGACTGAATTTTTTTGCTTTTGACGATAATGTCATCAACGTAACATTCTACAGTCTTTCGGAGGTGCTTGCAGAATATGGTGCTCATTACCCGCTGGTATGTTGCTCCCGCATTTTTCAACCCGAAGGGTATCACTGTGTAACAATATATCTCTTTTGGAGTCCAAAATGAAGTATGCTTCTCGTCTTTGAGAAACATCTTGATTTGGTTGTAGCTTGAGAAACCATCCCTAAAGGACATACGCTTAAAGCCACAAGTGTTGTCGATCATCACATCGATGATCGGGAGGGAAAACTCGTTGTTTGGGCAGGCCGAGTTGAGATCCCTGAAGTATATGTTGACCCAAATTTTCTCGTTCTTCTTAGTGACTAGGGCAATGTTGGCCACCCAATCTGGGCGTTGTTATTCGCGAATGAAGCTACTCTCTTAGATTTTGTCGACTTCTTCCTCGATAGCATCCATGATGTTAGGGCAAAAATATCGCTGTTGCTGTTTGACAGGCTTAGCATCGGGTAGGATGTTGAGATGGTGCATGGCGACTTGCAGGTCTAAACTCGGCATGTCTTTGTAGCTCTATGCAAAGACATTGATGTATTCTTGGATAAGCTATATCAGAGATTCTTTGTCTTCTCTTGTTAAGTTTTTGCTAATGAAGATGGGTTTAGGGGAAACCTTGTCTCCTAGTTCGACTTAGACGACTTCGTCTTTAGTGGAAGGTTCGTGCTGTTCGAAGCGCCATTTCCATTTGGATCCCAGGTAATGAGCCCAGGGTTCATCTTTGAAGTATTCAAGCATTTGGTCTTCATTCTCGACTGGGGGATCTACGGAGACCATATTAACGGACAACACCTTCTTGAGGGCTTGGCCGATACTAGTATCAGAGTCCCAGGTTGAGGAGTCCGAGGAATGTGAATGCATCAGGACCTCTGGTTCAGAGCTCTCCAACGTTGTTGTGGGTGTAACGTAACCCAACCCCCAGCGAGTGCGTTGGTAGTAATTTTGGGACTTTCCCTTCGGGGCACGAGGTCGTAAGGAAAGGCGTCGACCTTTGCCATAGTTCAGTCCTCTGTCACTGTTCAAGTTATAACCCATTTTCTGAGGTTTTTTGGCTTGAGTAGTGTAACATTAGAATTACATCTTGCCATTATCGGGTTCTGGTTCTGCCCGAGCCAGTCGCTGCGGGTGCTCCAATCGGCCGAAGATGATGGGTTCCTTCCATCTTCTTTACTGGAACCAAGAAGTAGACATCTTGAGAAGGGATAACTTGGCTTGCGAGGTTGGCGGTTTTCACTTGTATTTGCAGCATATATAGAGCGTTGTCTAAGAAATACCTAGTGTTCCAATGCGTACAAGAGTAATTCAACGACAACTTCCTATTAATGAAATGCAAAATTTTATCCCAAAGGATTACATCATCTAAAGAATGTGCTTCGGTATTAGCGCATATGTAGTCTCCCAACTCTTTATCCGTGAGTACCAGGGCTGTTGCGGGAGAAGACAGAGGACGTTTCCCCTTCAACTTGACTACCAAGGGGGTTGCAGTCGGAGGTTCGTGTGACCTCAGAGTTGGCTTTGGAGCCTTTCGGGGGAGCCTTATTTGCATAGGCTCCTGGCCGACTTCTGACATGATCGAGGATGATCTAGCTGAAGGTTTGCCTCAGATCTTGATGATGAGGGAAGCATCGGCATTCGTTAGGCCGAGCTAGCCCTTACGTGTCAAAGCCTCTATCCTATTGAGAATGAAGCCGCTCGCCGTCAGGAGGCCGAGCGTCGAGCCCAAGCATTGGTTGGCCCCCAGGTTGCTCATTTGAGGAGTCGGTTGAAAGAATTTCAGCGCCGGTCTTCTCAGTTTTGACCTTCTTTCTGTCTTATTGTCTCTCGGTTTGTGAGAGACAAAATTTTATAACCAAAGAAAGAAAACCTTTTCACTTTATCAATGAAAACATTGGCTTTATTTCTCTGCTTGTCTGTTTTACTTGTGAATTTTTTCTCGTACAAGAACGAGGATTCCCTCAGAGGCAGTATGACGTGAGGGGATAGAGATAACTATATTAGGAATAGGATATTTACTCAGAGGTTATATGGACATGGTAAACACAAAATTCTTTGGTGGTAGACTTTTCCTTACTCAGAGGTAATATGGACGTGGCAAGGATAGACTCTACGGGTGTATAGAATGACTCAGAGGTAGTATGAACATGAAAGGTTCTATAGATGAATATGACAATTATGGTGGATTGTCATGGAAGAGATGTCTACTCAGAGGTAATATGGACATGGTAGGCACATCTTCGCTAGGGTATAGAATAATAATTCAGAGGTAGTATGGACGTGAAATATTTTCTAGATAGTTATGACAACACAAGGTCATCATAGAAGAGCCGACTACTCAGAGGTTATATAGACGTGGTGGTCGTGAACTTTGCTAGGTTATAGGAAGACAACTTAGAGGTGATATGGACATGAGGTATTTTTTTCTACTGGGTGAAGTATAGAAGGGGTGAATTCCTATAATAGAATCCATAAATACCCACAGGGGATGTGAGAGCCTATCCTAGTTTGAACCTCAGACATAGTATTTCTTCAGGAACTTACCATTGATTGGCATCGTTAGCAAGTTGCCGTTGGGTTTGGCCAGTCGGTAGGCACCATTGGAGTAGACCATCTCTATGACGAATGGTCCCTCCCACTTGGGCTCGAACTTTCCAGTCATCTTGTGAGTCATTACCATCGGTCTTCGAACTGATAAGATAATCGGTCTTGCAACTTAGGACGAGGCTGATGGGCTCCTTCGAGGAACTCCAAAGCGGTATATGACATGATGCTTGACAAAGCTGATCATGTTTGCGGTTTTACCCCGGCCAGAGGTACTGCTTCCGCCCACTTAGAAAAGTAGTCGGCGATAGAAAGTATGAAACGGTGTCCTCTGGAGGATGGTGGACTGATTGGCCCAATGATATCCATTCCCCATGCTTAAAATGGCCAGGCGGCCGTCGTAGGGTACAAGAACTCTGAAGGTTGGTGGATGAAGTCAATATGCAATTGACATACCCAACACTTCTTTGCGTAATCAATGGCGTTTGCCATCATAGTGGGCCAGTAGTAGTCCATACGACGTAATCGGTCTTGCAACTTAGGACGAGGCTGATGGCGCTCCATAGGTGCCATCGTGTGCCTCCCTAAGTGCTTTTGTCTTGGATAAACATCGCAGAAGAAGCCCATCGTATGAACGACGATACAACATCTTGGTAGCTGTGTCGTAGAAGAACCAGAAAGTGCATCTCTTGATATAAGTAGCTTTCTTCAGGTCTTCAGGTAAAATCCCGTAGACTGCATAGTCTATGAACGATAATCGCCAGTTTCGAACGTCAACATTAGCGTCTATTTGTAATAAGTAACTCAGACACGTATGTAGATTGTTCTTCGGGCAAACTAGCTCTCGGCCTATTACCGTGACGGTATATTGGGTTCCAACATGAGCGACTAGAGAAGCAGTAAGGCCAGCTAGTACGTCGGCCTCCAAGTTCTGCAACTGTGGTACATGTTCTATAATGAACCCTATGAAGGTAGAGATGATATCGATTGCTACTTGGTGGTATGGAACCAGATCTTCATGCCGGACTTCGTATTGTCCTCGAACCAGGTTGATAATCAGTTTCGAGTTGCCATAGGCTTCGATGTAGTCTACCCCCAGCTGTTTAGCGAGATAGAGTCCGATGATGAGAGCGTTATACTCAGTGATGTTATTGGTGCATGACTCCATGAGAGAATATGTACGGTAGATGACCAAGCTGTTGGGAGTGATGAGGACCACTCTGACCCCTGTAATGATCTTACCTTTAGGCCCTGTTCTTGAAGCACCGTCAAAGAACATGTGCCAAACCGAGTTATCTGAGATGGCATTGGACTCTAGGTCTTCATCAGGGATGTCGTCATAGAGCTTGATGTCTATGGCACGGGGTGTACTGCTAAGAAGTCGGCCAATGCTTGGCCCTTGACTACCTTTGTGGGACGAACACCATGTCATAAGGAGTCAAAAGTATTGCCCACGTGGCTAACCATGAGTTTAAGGCCCTGGCTTGGTCATGAGGGCCCTGAGGGGATTGAACCGGGAGATGACGTGGATCGTTTGTCCGGCCACATAATGGCACATCTTCTGGATGGCAAAAAGTAGGGCAAGACACTCCTTCTCCATAGGATTATACCGATGCTTGGCCCCAATCATGGTCCTGCTGAGGTAGTAGGTTACCTGTTCGTAGCCTTCATTGCTTCTATGGGCTAGCAAAGCACCGAGATAATGGTCCATGGCTCGGACGTACAGCAGAAAATGCTTCCCCACGACTGGTACTACTAGTACTGGAGGACTAGTGAGGTACTTCTTGATGTCGTCGAATGCGCGCTGGCATTCTTCCGTCCAGACAAAAGAAATCCCTTTCTTTATCAGTTTGGTGAAAGGTTGACATCTACCAGAGAGATTTGCTATGAATCTTCTGATATATGCCAAGCGCCCTTGCAGGCCTCGGAGGAGCCATGTCCAAGATCGCCTTAGTCTTCTCTGGGTCAATATGAATACCCTTGGCTGTGACGATAAAGCCCAAGAATTTGCCACTGGAGACTCCCAGAAATGACTTGGTTGGGTTCATCTTCAGTTGATGTGTTCGCATTAAGTCGAACACTGTTCTCAAGTCGTCCAAATGACTGAATTTTTTTGCTTTTGACGATAATGTCATCAACGTAACATTCTACAGTCTTTCGGAGGTGCTTGCAGAATATGGTGCTCATTACCCGCTGGTATGTTGCTCCCGTATTTTTCAACCCGAAGGGTATCACTGTTTAACAATATATTTCTTTTGGAGTCCAAAATGAAGTATGCTTCTCGTCTTTGAGAAACATCTTGATTTGGTTGTAGCTTGAGAAACCATCCCTAAAGGACATACGTTCAAAGCCACAAGTGTTGTCGATCATCACATCGATGATCGGGAGGGAAAACTCGTTGTTTGGGTAGGCCGAGTTGAGATCCCAGAAGTATATGCAGACCCAAATTTTTTCGTTCTTCTTAGTGACTAGGGCAATGTTGGCCACCCAATCTGGGCATTGTTATTCGCGAATGAAGCCACTCTCTTAGATTTTGTCGACTTCTTCCTCGATAGCATCCATGATGTTGGGGCAAAAATATTGCTGTTGCTGTTTGACAGGCTTAGCATCGGGTAGGATTTGAGATGGTGCATGGCGACTTGCAGGTCTAAACTCGGCATGTCTTTGTAGCTCTATGCAAAGACATTGATGTATTCTTGGATAAGCTATATCAGAGATTCTTTGTCTTCTCTTGTTAAGTTTTTGCTAATGAAGATGGGTTTAGGGGAAACCTTGTCTCCTAGTTCGACTTAGACGACTTCGTCTTTAGTGGGAGGTTCGTGTTGTTCGAAGCGCCATTCCCATTTGGATCCCAGGTAATGAGCCCAGGGTTCATCTTTGAAGTATTCAAGCATTTGGTCTTCATTCTCGACTGGGGGATCTACGGAGACCATATTAACGGACAACACCTTCTTGAGGGCTTGGCCGATACTAGTATCAGAGTCCCAGGTTGAGGAGTCCGAGGAATGTGAATGCATCAGGACCTCTGGTTCAGAGCTCTCCAACGTTGTTGTGGGTGTAACGTAACCCAACCCCCGGCGAGTGCGTTGGTAGTAATTTTGGGACTTTCCCTTCGGGGCACGAAGTCGTAAGGAAAGGCGTTGGCCTTTGCCATAGTTCAGTCCTCTGTCACTGTTCAAGTTATAACCCATTTTCTGAGGTTTTTGGCTTGAGTAGTGTAACAGTAGAATTACATCTTGCTATTATCGGGTTCTGGTTCTGCCCGAGCCAGTCACTGCGGGTGCTCCAATCGGCCGAAGATGATGGGTTCTTCCTCCATCTTTACTGGAACCAAGAAGTAGACATCTTGAGAAGGGATAACTTGGCTTGCGAGGTTGGCGGTTTTCACTTGTATTTGCAGCATATATAGAGCGTTGTCTAAGAAATACCTAGTGTTCCAATGCGCACAAGAGTAATTCAACGACAACTTCCTATTAATGAAATGCAAAATTTTATCCCAAAGGATTACATCATCTAAAGAATGCGCTTCGGTATTAGCGCATATGTAGTCTCCCAACTCTTTATCCGTGAGTACCAGGGCTGTTGCGGGACAAAGCAGAGGACGTTCCCCTTCAACTTGACTACCAAGGGGGTTGCAGTCGGAGGTTCGTGTGACCTCAGAGTTGGCTTTGGAGCCTTCCGGGGGAGCCTTATTTGCATAGGCTCCTGGCCGACTTCTGACATGATCGAGGATGATCTAGCCGAAGCTTTGCCTCAGATCTTGATGATGAGGGAAGCATCGGCATTCTTTAGGCCGAGCTAGCCCTTGCGTGTCAAAGCCTCTATCCTATTGAGAATGAAGCCGCTCGCCGTCAGGAGGCCGAGCGTCGAGCCCAAGCATTGGTTGGCCCCCAGGTTGCTCTTTTGAGGAGTCGGTTGAAAGAATTTCAGCGCCGGTCTTCTCAGTTTTGACCTTCTTTCTGTCTTATTGTCTCTCGGTTTGTGAGAGACAAATTTTGTAACCAAAGAAAGAAAACCTTTTCACTTTATCAATGAAAACATTGGCTTTATTTCTCTGATGTCTACCAGTCTGTAAACCAGTACGTAGATACATTGTACGCCTTAGAGCATGGCATAAGACCACTGTTGGCCCAATTATTGTATCATGTTTTGAATATGGTTAATATGTTAAGTTTAGCATCTCATTATCACTATCTTCATACTATCGCTATAGCATTTCTACTTATACTTATACCTTTGGTGATATGTTCCTATTGGTTTACATATTAGTGATATGAGCTTATCTATCTTAAATTTAATCGGGTTGCCAAAATCAAAACTATGTCTTTGATTATGGTCATTCAATTAAGTTTACTCATTATGATTTCACTAACATTTATGCTCACCTTAGCACTTTTACTTAAACTCAGCATTGTCCTAATGTGTATTAAACTTATCATACTTGCTACTATATATATTGCTTTGTTCGTCTAACATGTACATACAGAAAAGTAATAAGCAAGATCAATGTGGACATATGCAATGAAGAAATCATGGTGGGCCAAAGACGACGGATCCCACAAGATTTCTCTGAACTACCGACGACATCTCCGGAGCCACGCACTCGGGGGTTCCGCTGCCCGGTCAGCGGACGGGGGTCGAGGGGACAACGCCCCTCGTCGGGGGTTCGAGGGCAAAGCCTCCGAAAGGTATTCAGTTTTCACAAACTGGATATCTTTGGACAGCTGCCGCCAAGAGAAAAAGCCAGCACCTATCAAAGGAAGAAGCCAAGCCATGCCATCATCATTTCAAGACTCTGAAGAAGCCTGCACCTGCTATAGTATTTCTGGAGTTTGTAATGAGTCTTAGGAATAATTATAAACACAAGAAATGGATGGTAAAATCGAAAGCTAGGGTAGAAACCAGCCCAGGATCATTTTTGGATGAAAACCGGCATACCGACGGTATACCGGTCTATGCCGACCGCATATCAATTTTGTTCACAGAAAGTTTCTGTCTACAAAATTGGCATACCGACGGCATGTCGGTCCATACCGACGGTATACCTGTTCAGTAACATTGAAATTCCAACGGTCGGATTTCGAGCATTTAATGATCCCAATGGCTATATTTCTAGCCGTTGCACTCCAGACCGGTATATCGACGGTGTGCCGGTCCATACCGACGGTATACCGGTTCGCTGACTGAAAAGTTGCCTTTGGCTCCTTTTAATGCTTTGGTTATAAATAGCCTTGAACCCCTTCATTCAAGGTTGATGCTTTGAGCCTAAAAATTTCTAAACCACCAAAGCTTATCCACAAGCAACTCTACAAAGTTTTCAATTGCCATCCACAAATTGTGTTAGAGTTATTGAGTTGAAAAGTAAAGATCTTCATCTTATTGTATAAGGAGATCAAAACCTATTGTGAAAGGTTGAAGTTGGAGAGTCTTCGTATCCAAACTCTCGGTTGAAGTCGGAGAGGCCTTCGGATTAAAGCTCTCGTGCAAGAAGTTGGTGAGTTCTTCGGATCCAAACTCGTGTGTAACTATTTACTCAAATAGTGGATTAAAGCCGGAGAGAGTTTCGGGACTGGAGTGCCTCTTGGGAGGATACCAGGATACATCGGGTGTCGGTATTATTTTGCTTCTTCTCTTGCACTTATATTTTTAAATTGCCAATTAGCTTGTGCTAAGTACTTGATTAGTTAGCTTGACCCTATTCACCCCCCTCTAGGGTTCCTACAATTGGTATCAGAGCAAGGACTCTATTGTTTAGCTTAACATCCTTAGAGTAGATCCTTGTTATTTTCTATGGCATCGTTTTCCTCCTACTCCTCCTCCGATAAAGAGAGTTTTACTTTTAGTAGCATAGACAATCATGTTTCTTCTAAATGCAAGAAATGCTCTAAGTGGAAAGCCATCGTGAAACAATCCTTAGAGATTCTTGACAACCTTCATTCTACAAATTAAGAACTTTCTGAAAAGGATGATGAAAAGGTTATTCATTTAGAAGAAGCAAATGAGTTTTTGAGAAATGAAAACAATGATTTATTATCTAGACTTGATTCTCAAAACTCATCATGTGTTTCTTTAAAGAGTTTGAATGAGGCTTTAATCTTGAAAATCAAATCTCTTTCCTCATCTATAGAAGATCTTAAAAGTCAAACGCATGTGTTAACTTCTTTGCACGTTTCTTCTATTGATTCTTTAAAGAAACAAAATAATGATTTATTTCTGGAACTGCTTTATTTGAAAAAGAGAATTATGCTTTAAATGCTAAATTTGATTCTCTTACTTGTTTGCATGATGATTTGTTATGGAACATGATATTCTTAAAACCAAATCTTCTCATGCTCACTCTAGAGATATTCATCATTCTAGTATGTCATATGTTAATAACCATGCTCATTCTGATACATGTGCACACACTAGCATTAGGTGCTTTTATTGCTCTCGCATTGGACACATGAGCTTTACATGCCCTATTCGTAGGACCCTTACTACCAATGCTAGAGTAAGTGCTATATGGGTCCCTAAAGCTAATAAATGTGGATCCAAGTTTATTTGGATTCCAAAGTGTTCATCTAATGTTGTAGGTGAAGCTTCTTGTATCGGAACATAGCACCGAAGAGCGTGTTGGTGGCTCAAAGGTCATCTTCCAAGCAATTGCACCAACACAAGCGTGGTCACTAGAGCCACTTTGGTAACATGCTAAACGATTCTCTTTAAATTGTTTATATTTGTAGAATTTAGCATGTTTCTCTTGATGTCTTGCTACTAGCTCACAATGATATCCTTTAGTTACCTTTTATATAAATCAATGTGCGATATAATACTAGCATGTTTAGTTAATTTTCTTATTAATTCTTTTATCTATCATGACTAGTCACTCGGCTTAAATGATTAGTTCACACTATGTAGTTTATCACTCATTTTCTATTAGTGTGACATATTTATATATGCATGCTGGTTACTCTTAATCTTTATTTATAAAGCATGCATATCACTCTAGTCCATAGGAGCTTGGTTTTGAATTGAGTTAATATGATTTTAACTCTCCGTCTTTAAAGTTTTTTTTAAAATAGTTACTTCTTGCCGGTTTGTATTTAATATGCCATATTTATCTTAATCGATATTTGTGAATATATGTGTTTAGCACAAGCTTCTTATCACTTGACAAGTATATACTTATACTTTCACTTTAACCTTGTGCTCATATAATATATTCATTATTGATTCTCATGTTTTATTTTGATTAAATCTCTATGAATCAATTATGTCTTTGCCTAATAAGCTTATTTATATGTGTTTTGAATTTGTGATAGCTTTTCAAACATTCATTAAGGATACATGACTATATTCATTAAAATTTTCATTTACATGTAGATCATGTATTTCTTATGTTGATATTTTTAGTATAATATCTTTATGTGGGCATATGAGTTAAGCTAAAGTTTTATATTAACTTGAAGAGTATTTAAATATACTTGTTACCTACAAACTTGTGCTTATCACATACCTTAGCTATTGATTCCTTTGACCAAATTTGTTCTACTTGAATCAATTAGCTTCTTCCTTAAAGTCTTCTTTTGATGATATCTTCTTGACTTTTTGGTTGGCATTATGGATACATGTTCTTAATTGATTTTTGATCTTTTCATGTATGCCTATTCGTGATATATAGTTTCATAATATAAATGATTCCTAACTTTTGATATTTATTTGCTTTATACTTTAAGTTAGGATGTTGAGAGAAATGTTTATTAATGTCTTGCTCATGACTAATTATGGATGTTCTATTAAGGATCACATAGTTTTGTGCTTTACCTCGCATGTTAAATTTATCTCCTTAATTAGTGCATATTTTCTAGTCTGTATCTTTATAATTTACTATGGTGCACTATGAAAGCTCTTTGAAAATGTACTTCTTGATATCTTTAGCATTTAGCCTTCTTGTTCTTAATGATCTTTCTTTGCTCATTCCTTGGGTTTATACTTCTTTTTGAATTATTGTTGCCCAATGGTTTTTGTAGCACATGAGAATATATGTAATTGTACATCATATTTTTTTATGACTTTAGCTACTATGGTTTGAGCTTTTGTGTTGAGATTTTTCCATTTCTAGAGAATACATTATTATAATGGCTATAGTATTTTGCATTCTCTAGATCGATCAATCATTTCATTATCTTGGGTTAATCTCAATACTTGGCAAAGAGATTTATTTTATTATGTTTTCATGAATATCGCTTTTGGCCTATACTTGATAAGAGATTAATTCATTTATTTGTCATCTTATGCTTTTATCCTTGCTTAGTAAAGAGTCTAAATCATTTTGTTCATTCAAAATGTATTGCCCTCTTTGTGAACTCTATGCTTGAGCAAGTATCTTTAGTGTTAGTGACTTAAGATTAAATGATCACATTTATTTTGTTAACGGCCTATCTCATTAATTCTAATTAGTTATGTAGCTTGCTTATTTATGATATATTGTTAAGCTATATAATTTGGTTCACTTTCACTCATCTAGCTATTATTTTCTTTTCAATCTATATCTGATATGCTAGTTTACATAAACAAGATCTGTGATTCTTCTAAATGTAATTTGTATCATATTTTAGATACATTGTTTGTTCTCTAAAACTAGTTTTACAAATTCTTGATTAGATCTTGTTTCTCTTGGAGGTTTGTGATTCCTTTCTTTAAGTCCCTTCCTTATTAGTCATTAGCAAGTATCTCTAATTTCTCTCACTTTTGAGTCATGATTTCATTATATATCATTTACATCTCTTCTT